>JANHAO010020179.1:0-12939 GCA_026873985.1 Saraca asoca | reverse complement strand
TGGGGACGATATAAGGGTTTTCGGAATTCCAACGGACATTCCAACGGATATTTTCCGTTGGAATCCAATAAATATTCAAAACGCGTCGTATCACTTAAAAGTTCCGACGGACATTCCAACGGTTATTTCCGTTGGAATTCACTAAAGATTGAAACCGCGCCAGCTAGTTTCGAATATTCCAACGGACATTAATCCGTCGGAATTTCCGTTGGAATTTTCCAACGGAGTTTACCACGGACAGACAATTCCATTGGAATTATTACGACGGACAGTTAATCCGTAGTAAAACCCGTTGGAATATTCCAACGGACTACTTCTCCGTTGGAAAATCCGTTGGAAAAGTCCAACGGACTACCACTCCGTCGTAAAATCCGTTGGAATTTTCCAACGGATACTAGTCCGTTGGAATTTCCGTAGGAAAATTCCAACGGATAAATCCCGTTGGAATATTCCGTTGGAATATCCAAATTTTCTTGTAGTGTTCTAATTTATTTTTCTATCAACATCAATTAATCAAATTATTTTTACATCGCAGAGTAAGCTATCTATTTACCTCAAAAACTTTTGCAAGTCCATAACTTGATACTTCACCTAGTTGTAAGTGTAGAGGCAAGTGAATTGCATGATGGCTGACCTGAACTAGCCCTGAACCAAGAGTATCCCACCAAACTGAACCTCTATGTTGCTTAGTCTGAACATGGTAATTGCTAGTTGCAGTGAAGTGTTCGGCCTCAGCTAGTAGCAACCATTGCTCTCTACCATGGCATAGCAGCTAGAGTGGTGGAAGCAGCTGGGCACTCGGGTTGGGTTGAACGAGGAAAGCTTCAGCTTGTAGGTTGTGCAATACAGCCTCGTCGCAGAACAATACTCCAACTTCCTTGTTGTGACAAACCATTTTCTTAGCTTGATGTAACAGCTTCAACCCATACCAGCTTCGGTCCAACAAGAGAAACGGTGGCTGGGTACGGCGAGCATCAAGGAGTCAAATGAGGTCAAACCAAGCCCAGAGGTCCCTGATGACCTCATCTAGCTGAGCTTCGATGTAGTTGTTTCTGCTGCTCCCGGAGGTTGGCTAGCCGAAGACAAGACACGGGAGCAAAAGTTTCGGGCTCTCTTTATCCCTAGCAGAGGAGACAATAGGAAAACAAAGATAGAAAGAGGAAAGTGGGATTGAGGCCCACACGTTTTCTTTAAGACTTTTAAATAAAAAGGAAGAAATTTTACAATTTGAGAGGAAAAGACAAGTAGATATATTTTGTCTCAATCAACTTTTAAAAGAAAGCCGCTCCACTAATAAATTATACTATGCACTTATTGAACTTTTAGACAAAATATAGTGTAACAATAGATATAGTAATTATGATTATAAATATATATACTTATAGTTTTTGATTCTTGATCACAAAAGTTGTAACATTTTTTATACACATTATGGACTAGAACAATTAAAATAAAGTAGCAAATATAACTGATAAATTACAACAAATCCAATGGAATAAAATGCCAAAGACATCTAATTAAACTTATATTACTAATCTTTTCGCAAGGTGAAAGAATCTTTTATTTATTATTTAAAATAATTAATATTTTAAACTTTTTAAACAACTATGAAAATAAGAAATTTATTTATGAAACTTATTTTATTTTAGTTATTGATAAAATGATATATAACTATGAATCGTCAAAGAACTTATATTACAATGCTTCCAAATTCCTTTAACAAGCCTTGTACTCACAGTTATTCAGAGAAGGATATAGCATGGTATTCTCCTTGACAATAATGTTATGAACCTTATGATTGAGATAAAATATATACTGTCTATATATTTAGATATGAAGGATCTTATGATGTCTCTTTTGTGCAGGGCATATGGATCCATCATGACATATCCTAGGATCTTCTTAGCTTGTCTCAAAGTTTATAAATGAAAAAGTGCTCATAATGTTCAATGTGGTTTATGTATTCTTTATGTATTGTACCCTTCCAAAGGGGTGAGATTCTTTCTAAAACCTAATATCCTTAAAATAATGTAAAGATTAATGTAAGTCCCATATGCTTTCGTTATTGGTAGCTTGTTGCATGCTCAATTATGTACACATCTTGATATTACTATTGGTTTAGTGTACCTAGGAGATACTTGACTAATCTTGGTCAAAAATATTGGACTACTATGAAGAAAGTTATGGAGTATCTATAAGGGGCAAAGAATCTTTGTACTATTATTGATCTGGTGATTTGATTATTGTAAATTACTTTGACTCTGATCTATGTAAACTATCGAGTAGTCAATTACAATAACCTCTACTATGGAGGCAAAATGTGTTACATGTTATGAAGCCACTTGTGAGGCCATTTGGTTTAGGAATATAATATCTGGATTCAAAATTGTAGAGAACATTTATAAGGCTATAACTATATATTACAACCTTGTTGCCATAATGAACTTCTCTTAAAATAATAATGAAAGTACTATCCGTACAAGTATTTTGATATTAAGTATCAATTTATTAGAGAAAGAAAATTTACAAGTATTATACAAGTTGCGACGGATCGTATACTTGTAGATCCACTAACTAAAGGCTTAGGCGTAAAAATTGTTCATGAATAAGTGACTAAAATGAATTTGGCTAAGCCTTTTGATATTCAAGATTAGTGGGAGTTTCAAGTTTCTCATTGAAGCAATGAACTAGTGTTATTGCTATCTCAGGATTAGTGAAATGTTGATAATATTGGCATATGTTTCATATATATACATATATGACATTATTAATTATGCATATTTGTTTTGTGGCATATCAGTGGAGACATTTAGACTTTGTCTCATTATTATGTTGAGATTTATTCTCTTTTTGGCATCTTGGGCAAATGCATGGATTATTTCATAAAATATTCATATGATCACATTTTGATGTGTTTGTCTGGTTTCTAACACATTCCATATTATGTTTCAGTCATTGGAACATAAGTATTTAAGACATTTATGACATTAACATCCCTATTGAATATGATGATCTGCATTATTGGGTACTTGTGCTTGACATATGGTTGTAATGATGTCATTATTGTTGTTGTTGTTAACATTCATTGTTGTGACTACATATTATAATCTAAGTTTTCATTTGTTAATCTATCTTGTCCAAGTGGAAGATTGTTGGAATTTTCCTATGTGGACATCATAGTTTAATTAATTGATATATATTGGATTAAATGAATGTCATGATAATTAATTATTATGAGAGTTAATTAATTATGTGATCAAGCCATTAGACTTGTAATGACACCTAAATCATTGATGAACTTTACTAGTGTAAGCCTTCTCATTTGGCTAATGATAATGAGTCAATTGGCCCAATAAGGTTATAGTAAAATAGGTTCCTATTTATACCTTAATGGGGGTATAGTTGTCCCATTGAGACTTTAGTTTTAGTTTTTCTCTCTTTTCTCTATTAAAGTTATAAGGAGTGAACTTGTTAAAAAAACTTTTGCTATGATGGATTCTCGGGCAGTGCTAGGTACAATTTTTATTAATATTCAATTCAATTTATTTATATAGATCTGATGTTTTGTAAGATGATACAACAAATCAAGTTAATTGATTGTTTTTAATTTGTACAAGTTTTGCATAGTTTGCTTATCCTATGCTCTACTATCATATCCCTCAAATGCGCCTTAAAGCCAAAAGTATAGGTTAAATGGGGTAAAATTGGACAATTCCATTTTTTTTTTCTATTTTGGCATAATTAAGTTGTTTTGTTTTAATGGCATGATGTGTTTCTGTTGAAAAGCTTACAATGATACTTACAAAATATTTAATTCATTGAATTTTTTAAAAAAAAAATAGATTTTAAAGACATAAATGATGGAAAAGCAATAAATTTTATATTATGATAAGCTTAAATAGTTAAAATTCATCATATAAATATGCGTTCAAGACTTAAATTGCATGTCGAATTTTGTAATGCAATCACAATATTTCATTGTGGTAGCTAATCTTAATTTATATTGATATCACTTATATTGAATTTTGTAAAGCAATCACAAATTTTATCCATCAAGAATATGTCCATAAATAAGAATATGTTAATATGTGAAATATATATTCCCAGTAAACTCTCACTTAGAAAATAATTCTTTCATGCATTCTAAATTTGTCATACACCTAATAACTCCAATATAGTATGCATGACATGGCAAAGCTTTTAATGCATGAGCATCATTAAGAATCAAAGAAAAAAAAGCTTTACTTAGTGTGAGCTATGAACATATATAAATAGGTCAACACAAATTCAAAGTGCTTCCTCCGTTGTTACTTCGTTAAGAAATAATTAAAATTTTGATTTATATTTTCTGAAATATTGGAGAAAATTAAAATTTTGATAAGAGTTGAATTTGCAAGGAAAACAATAAAAGCTAAAAATTATTAGATAAATTTGATTAACAATGGAATCATTGGAAGTAGAGTTCAAGTTGTTATTATACTTTAATATGACACTTAGATTATGTTGTTTGTGGAAATAGGTCTAACTCAAGATGGCCCGCAAGCAAAAGTGACAAGGGGACCAGTTCGGGGAGCCTCCAGAGCACCTTATCGTCAGGACACATTGCGCGGCGACCTTATCAGGTCAAGCTCGTGCACGAGAGATAGCAAACTCGACCTCCCCATTTTGAAGAGTAGACACGTGGACTAAATAGCTCGATAAGTGAAGCATAGCCTGTGACTTGGAGCTCGTCAAATAGAAAGGCTAAGTCATGTTTGGCCCCAATAGACAAATGGGGTCCCACCTGCAGAAGACTACTTGCAGCAACTGAAAGTAGGAGATTTGGTGTGCATATTCTATCTTGTACAATAAATGTTGATGTAATAGATTTGCTACATATGTAATTACCATTATAACCTCCTTTCATCTATAAATACGAGGAAGGAGCCCATCTATAAAGGAGGACTGAGATTACATACCGAAACTCTGCCAAAACAGAGATCAAACATTATAGAAATACTATATCAACAACATGCTACCATGGACGTAGGGTCCGGTGATATCTGAATTTGGTCGAACCACGTAAAATCGGTGCCTCCTTCTTCTCTACTCTTCCCTTCATTTCTATCTGTTCTGCTGTCCTACATTGTCTGAACTGATTATAGGCCAGAAATTCTGTAAGAACCCCCCGTTGGTCGGAGTTTGGACCATTATCAAAATTCGACGTCAACAGATTATTAGTGGATATGTTGTTATATAAGACTTAATTGTTGAGCTACTAATGTTGATGAGAAGATTAGTCCAATCTATTTCCATGATTAAATATCTATATTCTCACCTTACATGTTGATCTTACTTAAAAAGAGGAAAATGAAAAAAAGAGTTATTATCCTTTTAAAAACAATTAAGCTATATATGATTAAAGGATGATATAATCCTTTATTTTCCTTTTTCTCTCCACTACTTTCCTTGGTGTGAATCATATAAACCATTACTCCTTAGTGCGATATTATAAACTAGTCATGTGTTTAATAACTCAATAGACTCTGCATCACATGCTTCACATGGAAAAGCTGTGTAGTATAAGTTTTATTAAGTGATAAAAAAAGAGTTTATTTAGTGTGAACTACAAATACCAATAGGCCACTCTAAAAAGTAAAGTACTTCCTCATTTGTTATTATGTTTGATAAAAAAAACTATTAAAACTCTTGATGTATATACCCCAAGAGAAAATTAAATTCTCACAAAAGATGGATTTTCAAATAAAAAATCAAATTTTGAAATATAAACATTACATGAAAATAATTTAAATTAAATTCAAAATTAAGTTATTGTAATCTTCAAGGTTATGATGATCGTCTCAACAACAATGATTAAAGTATTATCTACCATTTATTTTTTTAATTTATAATTTTCATAACATGCTAGTCAAACAAAATATTCTATATATAAGAATTTAAAATTATGACTCAAAATGAATTATTCTCTTAAAAATGATTTTTTTTTTTTTATCATATTGGAGTGATAGCGACTTCATAGTTGATTTCTTTCATTAATGCTCAATAGTTGCAAACATCTAATAATTCGCATATTCTCCACCGATGTATATGCAAAATAGGGGCCCAATTAACATTACTCAATTTCACAGGTGATAAAGTAAGAAGTATATGAATCATTTTTTCCCTAAAAAATTATAGTAACCCTATAAAAATTTGCTAAAATTTTAAAATTATTTATCATTTAAATATAAAAAAATGATATCAAAGCTCCACAACAACAATTATTAAGATAAATCAACAGAGTATTGTCAATGTATATTAGTTACCAATAAAACTTAACAAGGAAATAATGGGAAATATTTAGGGATAAACCTACGTGTAATATTGAGGGGATGGTTGCCCCCTTAAGGCACAACATTTTCTCACATAACTATACATGTATTAACTAGACATAAAATACATCATTCATACATGTTGTGTGTCCCAACACAAAATTTATGGAATCACACTTGCAAATGTAGGGTTATGTTTCAATACATGCTCAAAAAAATTTGGATTAATACGTACTCTTACAAGTGTTGTAAAAAAAATATATTTATAATGTTCACAATTTTTCATTAAAAGTTGTAAACTTCATATAGAAATGAGAAAAATTGCAAGTTGTTATATAAAAGTTGTAACTTTTATCACTTTTACATTAAATTTTCATAAAGTGTGTGTGTGTGTGTGTTGCATGTGTATTTTACCCCCAAATCAAATCCAATTATATACAAAAAGTAAGTATAAAGATTTAATTCCAAACTTTTAAATCATATAGTCCTAATTAAAAATTAAATGAAATTATAAAGAGCAACCTAATAATGTAGCCTATTATAAAGAAACAATGAAACTATGTTTGTGTTTTGGCTAAAATCAGATATGTCCTCAATGCTACTATCGATCAACAAAATATGAAGATTATATTATAATTCTTTTTTATATTTTATATTTTTATTTCCTTATTATATAATGTATGTTTGATCTAATAAGAATACCTTGTAATTTTTTTTTAGCACTAGAAAGAGACCATAACTTTTGAGGTGACAGTCCATGGTAGTGTTATTTCTCAGTCTATTTTGCTAAGTATTTTTATAGAGGAATAGCATGTTGTTATTTTTATTATTTTCTCTATATTTTTTAGAAAATTTCCCTCCCTTGTACAATGATATCAACCCCTATTTATAGTTGTTGGGGTGTTACAAATTGAATACAAATCAATGACTGAAAAGAATAATTAATTACATGTTGATTTCTGCAAGTTGGTGTTTGTAAGCTAACATCGACAAGTTGGTTCCTTCTTGGGTTTAACCACAATAAACTTCTAGATGGCTGGAGAAGTGTGTCTCAAGCTATGGGCTAGAGCTCATTTTTAATAGCCTGGGGCCACTGTTCTAACCTTCGTTGTCTAGTGACCTGAATCCACATATTTGCAAGTTAATGCCTTGTTTTGGTGACCTTAATGCTATTTAAGTTGGGTCTTTGCCAATTGGACTTGTCTGTTAGGTTTTTGCCAGCCCATCTGTGTGGCTCCAAAAAGTACCCATAACATTTGCCCCCAGCCCTTAGTGCATTCTGTGAATTGGGAGCTGTAGCTTGCTCGCAATAGCTTGCAATTGTAATTCGTAGTGCCATCATTCAAACATCTATCTTACTATCTTATTTGCACCAAGTCATTCATTTAATGCACAGTTTTCATAGCTATTGGCATGGCAGTCTTGTCATTTGCTAGATCGTTAGATCAAAAACAGTTGATCAGTCCCTAGTTGCATTAATAAGGCTAGACAGACCATATAAGGCATGAAAAACCCTTTTTGTTTCTCAAAATGACTAGATGAGTGCATTGGTTGAGCCCCCTATGTTCTTGATAGTCTAGGTCTTAGATGCTACGAGGTGTGTATGGCCTGTTGCATAGAAAGTTCCCATGAACAACTCCTCTCTGAGGATTCTAGGAAATTTTGTACAGATCTTGAGTTACTCCTGCGTGGTGATGTTGGTGAACTCAACTCTTTGTTCTTTTGCCTCCTTGGGAGGAGAACATGGAGAAGTTTAAGAGTAACTTGGCCGATGACCTAATGATGGATGGCTTGCTCATCTTTTACATCAATTTTACCCACCATGGTTTAGCTTCCAAGAACTAGTCTTCCTTTGGGGCCATGATAGCCGTAGGCTTATTTTGATATTGTATTTTTGAATAGTCACATGTACATTCACCTCGTTGAATGAGGTTTATAATGAAATATTTCATGATTTCTTTACTTTTCCAAGTACGTCATGTTGGATATTTAGCATATCATAGAAGATTATATGTAGGTTGACATGAATAAATTCTTGCAAATCATAGCTTAATAAAGATTAGCCAAGTAAATAACCAATCAGTCTTCTTAGCTTATAAACCATAACAATGTATATTTGTTAATCATGACAATATATATTCATCAAGTTGAAGTAGGTTACACGAATCAAGTGCCCAGGTAAGTCGCATGAAAGTTATGCCTCAACTAGCCCGAGTTGAGTGCCTTGGCACCTTAGCTGGTAATGTATTGAGCATCTTAGCACCTTAATTGGTAATGAATTTGAGTGCCTTAGTGCCTTAGCTGGTGATCTAGTTGTCCAAGTAGGTCACACCACAACAATCATGTTACTTAGTAGATCACGCCATAGTAATCATGTTGCTTAGCGGGTCATGCTACAGTGATCGTGCTACTCAGTGGATCATGCTACAACAATCATGCTGCTCAATGGACACGAGTCTTGACTCTGGCTCTCTTAATCAGGATTAGAAGGTCGAGCTAAATATGGGTGCAGATGTTCTGCATTCTAAGCTTATGGAACTTTAGCTCTATTTATTAAGCGATAAGCTCCATTTCCCAAGTCTTCCTTAATGATGTGCGAGCTCTTCCAATTTGGACCTAGTGTCCCATCACTAGCCTTATGAGCTCAGGAAGAATATGGTGTAGTACAAGATCACTAATAATGTAGTCCGAAATCAGGCCGTCCTATATAATACTTTGCTAAAAATTGGTAAACATAGACATAAAAAATGTGAGAGAAAAACTTGGGTGTTTTTGTTGATTTTTGAATAATACTACAGAAGTAGAAGCATTGAAACCGCTATTGTTATGGTAATTAGGGCTATTGAGGTTACTGTCCTGCATGTTGCATCACATATTCTTTTAAGCGACCTTTCTTGATTAAATCCTTAATCAGATCTTTGAATGCCTATCATTCTAAAATATTTGGCCTAACCTCATTGTGGTAAGCACAAAACTTGTTTGTGTCCCTGAGCCTATTGGGGGTCCTTCGGGGTTTGGGTTTCCCAAAGTGTTCCTTATCTTTTTTTCATTGCAAATATCCTATCTTGAGTGTCAGATAAAATGTTATAGCTATTATGGTGACCTTGACGCTGAGGTCACTCAGTCCTGGCCTTTTTGCAGGCTGGTTATTAAAGCTATTCTTGTCTTTGCTCCTCTTTTTATTCTGATCAGAGCCATTTGCCTTGTCCTCATGATTGGACTTCTTTAGGCAAAAGGTCTCCTACCACCTAATCTATTTGATAGCTCATTCATAGAACTTGCCCAGGTCTCTTACTGGAGACTTGTATATATTCTTATCTAGCTGTCCATCCTTGTGGAGTCCCGCTAAGATCGTAGTGGGGATACTTTCATCAAATAGATTTTCCACATTATTCACCTCATGTCTGAATCGAGAAATGTAGTCTTTCAATGACTCATTCTTCTATTGAAAAATTGTTACGAAGTGGCAAGATGATGCGAGCTACCTTCTCAGTGCTCTATATTGATTAATAAATCTTCTCTGGCATTCTTCCTAATTGTTAATACTGCGAGCGGGAGATTCCTAAGCCATACTCCTACTGTAACTAGGAAGACATGGCACTTGACTAGTGGATTGGTCGTCTAGTGATTCATCTGTACATTAAATGCATCTAGGTAGTCATATGGGTCACTATCCCCATTGTATTGTGGAATTGTGGGGATTTTAAACTTGCAAGGCAGAAGTTCTATCTCAATTTTTTTAATGAATGATGTCCTCTCCCTATAGTGATCTTGATTATCCTAAGCCTGAGGGAGTTTTTCTAATTACTTTACCCTCGGAAACAGCTTCTCTACCATTGGGTCCTATGTCTTAGACCACCAGCTACCTAGCTAATCTTGTTCAAGCTTTCCACGCAATGTGAACCTTCATATCATTGGTTATCAAGATGGTCACAAGCTCGTCGATTCTTCGATCTTGTCCACAAGTTGGAGGAGCAAACTAAATTAATGTGCTGATGCAATTGTCTAGTTGGTCTATTGGAGTTCCTTTCTAGGTGTAGCGATCTTAACCTACTTTCATACACCCAGGGTTTGTACTTGCATCAGCGCTTTAACCGCCTCAATCAATTCTTTCACTATGTTTTCTAACACTTTTTGACATTGGTGCCACATTTACACTTTATTAGTCCTGGGAATGATAACAACAGGCTAGTGGTGAGCTGTTAGGGGCAAACCGATGACAGTTCCTGTAGCAGGGATGGTGGAAGAGCCTGCTGCAGAGAGAATTGGTTCCTACTATTGTTGTACATAACCTTTCGGCTGGTCAACTGGAGCATTTGAACTTTTAGTGGTTCTTCCTCTAGCCATCATAATTGAATAAAGAATTAACTAGAGTACAATATAAGGCCATTCCTCTAGTGCCAAAATATTGATGGTAAAATTCAGTTAACCAATTGAGTTCATTTTACCCTTAAACTACAACCTGGTGATGTTAGAGAGAGAGGGAGAGAGAATGATGTAGAGGAAGAATAGGGGAGGACACTAGGAGTTTTTTAACATGATTTGACTAAAGTTAATGGACCCTTACATCCACAATAATATTATTTCTCAGTCTATTTTGTTGAGTGTTTTTACAGAATAACAGTATGTTGTTCTTTCTATAGTTTTCTCTATCTTTTTTAGAGAATTCCCCTCCCTTGTACAATGATATCAGCCCCTATTTATAGTTGCTGGAGTGTTACAAATTGAATACAAATCAGTAACTGAAAAGAATAATTAATTGCAAGTTGATTTCTGTAAGTTGCACTACAAAAATAGAAGCATTTAGCGATAGTTTTTAAAAACCACTGCTAAAAACACAGATAACTACTAACGCAGTTTTTAGCAACAATTAAGTGAAAAGCGTCATTATTTGCATGAGTTTAGTGGTGGTTTTGTGACAACAGTTATTAAACCCCCACAAAATGCAAGGGCAAGTAATGGGTTGCAAGTTCAAGTCCTTTGAAGACACTCTAAAAGTAGAAGAAACCAACATAAACATATGGACTGAAGAAACTAGCATTTTTGTCTTTGTTTATGCTAGCTTAAATGTGTAGTTGTTCTCTTCACTGAAACCTTAGAGATTGTTGTCCATTGAAGAAAGCAGCTAGTGAAGATTGTTGGGAGCAACAAGTTTTCTTGTTGAAACTCATTCCGTCTATTCTCAGCAGATTAGTCAAAGAAAACTTCTCCAAGAAATGTCCCGACAGTGACAACCCAAGAAGAAAAATCTTCGACCTTAAAGGTATAGTTTCCTAAACTCTAAATTCAAGCATATTATAAACTCTTTGACTGTGTGATATTGCTAGGTTTTATTTATAGTCTCATTTCTTGCTAGGTAATATAATATAAACTCTAAATTCAAACATGTACAAGTAATTGCTTACTTCTCTCTTCAATTTGCTTGGCTAAGTCAAAGCAGTATGTAAGCCAATGGAATGCGCTTATGGCCAGTACATTATTTAGTGTTTGTGTGTTGGCATTGCATACAAACATACGATTCCTCAAGTTAGCTAGTTCTGCATGCCAAGTGTTTGACAAACTGCATCAATGTTGCATACAATGATTGCTTTTTCTAGTGGAGATTCATGATTTTATTCACACATACAAGTTGTTTGCCAAGATGTATCACCAAGCTTATCACTATGTTTTCTTGCATGAACTCACTTGACTCTTGTTTCTTTAGAGTCCCTGAGTCACTTAGACTTAGAAAAAGAAATTGTTTTCTGGCATAATCAATTTGGCAACTTTAGTGTCCTACTTTGAAGATCTTTCAAGTGCATGGCTTATATATAATATTTAAATCACTTGCAAATAGGGGGCTTGATCAAAATGGTCGGTTAGACCAAGACATATAAATGTGTATAATGCACTTTGATTGACCATTCACTGTTTGGTCCACAATTGACATGTATGAGGCACTTTGACAAGGTATTTGCTATTTGTCACCTTTTTTATTTTATTAGTCATCTTTACCTTCTATCAGATGTACAGAATATCACCACCAAGTTCTCTCCTTTTGGAATTTCTTTATCAGATGTATAGAATCCACTTACCAAGTACGAATTGTTCCTTATATTTCCTTTATTATGTTTTATTGTTACCAAATGCTTTTGGGCCAGATGTCCAGAAGGGAACTTGCCCTGACAATGCATATAGATATTAACTTAGTAGCGTAATTAGTTAATAACAGTAAAGCTTGAAAAATGAGAAACCATGAAACTTTAAATTTATTAATAATAGGAGAGTATAAAAAAAACATAAAAAATAAAAAGTACACAATATTTATTTTCGTGAAATTTTTATTTGTTTGTTATTTACCTTTTTTGAAATGGTTGTCTGATAGTTATTTTTATAGAAGAATCCATTCTATTATATAAAAGATTAAATGTTAGGTTGTTTTATTCTTTTAAAAAAAACAAATAACTCAAAGTTACTATGTAGTCAATTTTCTTATGTCACTTTTTATCCTTTCTTACTATTGAATTTATTAATAAATTTAAAGTTTCATGCTTCAATTTTTTCAAAGCTTTACTATCTTTATATAATTGCACATGTATTATTAAAAATATTTTTCATACAAATTATAAGTTAATAATAAAATTAAAGC
>JANHAO010020178.1:0-12962 GCA_026873985.1 Saraca asoca | reverse complement strand
CCATATTTTCAATAAATTTCAATTCACCCCTCTAGTTTTGTAATATTATTTCTTTAAATTCTTATGTCCATATTTACTAATTCCTAGATAAATTTTTAATAGAATATTATACCGAAAGCGATTTCTCGCTCTTCTAATCTGAAAATGACATTCAGTTTGACAAAGTCAATAGGTGCTAGCTAAGGCGTGACCTACTTAGGCATTGAACTCAATCGAAGCTCATGCATGTGACCTATTACTAGCACTGCATCCATGTGACCTGCCTGAGCAACAAGATTACTGGCACCTGTTTGCTTGAGCTACTACTTGAGCAATAAGATTACTGGCACCTGCCTGCTTGAGCAACAAGATTGTTGGCACCTACCTGCCTGAGCAATAAGATTACTGGCACCTACCTACCTAAGCAATATAATTGCTGGCACCTACTTCAGCAATAAGATTGTTGGCACCTGCTTGTATGAGCAACAAGATTGCTAGCACCTACCTGAGTAATAAGATTGTTGGTGCCTACCTAAGCAACATAATTATTGTAATGCGACCTACTGGGCACTGCATTCATGCAATCTATTACCCGGCATCGCATTCATGTAACCTACTACTTGCCACCACATTCATGCGACTTACTACTCGGTGCAACTTTGATGTGACCTACCTAGACATTCATCTTGACAATGACAAAGTCATTGGTTTGCTAAATAAGGTCGATTGCCCTACTGAGCATTCATTTTAACTAATATTTTTTAAGTTTAGGTTTGCAGGAACTCATTCATGTCAACCTACATGAACATCTAACTTGGCCTACTTGGAAAAGTAAGAAAATTATGAAAAATTCATTAAAAACCTCATTTAAGAAAGTGAATGTACAACAATACAAGATCAAAATAAGCCTACAACTATCATAGCCTACAAAGAATACTGGCCTTTTGTAGCTAAACTCTTGTGGGTTGAAGGATCAGCACATTTGACGAGCAAGCCATCCATCATTTGGTTGTTAGCCAAGTTGCTCTCAAATTTCTCCCTATTCCCCTCCCAAGAAGGCAAAAGAACAAAGATGAAAGAACTGAACTCATCAACATCACCACGAGGAAATGAACTCTGTACAAAACTTTCCAAGATCCTCAGAGAGGAATTATCCATGGGAACTTCCTATGCAACAAGCCATACACGCCCCATAGCACTTCGTCTAAGATCCAAACAATCAAAAACATGGGGGGCTTAACCAACACGGCCATCAGGTCATTCTGAGAAATAGGAAAGAAGGTTTTTCACACCTTATATGGCTCGCTTGACCTCACCGATAAATCTAAGGACTAATCAACTGCCCTCAATCTAATAGTCTAACAAATAGCAAGGCTACCACATTAATGGCTATGAAAGATGCACATTAAATGAATGACCTAGTAGAACAATAAGACAAAAGTCTAAATGATGGCATAGCAGATCGAGCTTTTACCAACAAACCATAGCTCTCAGGCCCCAGATTGCACTAAGAGCTAGGGGACTAATATTATAGGTATTTTTGGAATCACACAAATGGGCTGGTGAAAGCTCAATAGACAAGCCCAACTAATAAGGGCCTAACTTATCTAGGATTGAGGCCACTGGACCAAGACATTAGGTTACTAAATACAAAGCTAAGGTCACTGGTCAACGTGAGTTAAAGAAGCAACCTTAGATCATGAGAACAAGGCCTAGCTCACAGCTCGTAAAACATATCCCTAACTATCAATTCAAGAAGATCCATTTAGTTTCCTATTTTAATGGAAGTCTGTTATAACCATCAATCCTTATCAATTATGTAATTCTAATCAAGTCATGATACTTATCGTTATTTGAATTACATTCAAACTGTAACACCCCAACCACTATAAATAGGGGTTAAAATCATTATATAAGGGACACATAATAGATACACAATCAATCATCAGATACAAAACACTCAGCAAAGAGTAATAAAAGCCGTGGACATAAGGGTCAAACTGACTTTAGTCGAATTACGTTAAAAACTTGTAGTGTATCTCTATTCTTCCTCTCTCTCTCTCTCTCTTTCTTTTTTCATATTCAATCTATAATTTGGGGTTCTAAACTTGGGTTGATCTGATTCAACGGTCAACAGTACCTAACTTATGAATTTCTCAATAATATCAATGTATATGAAAATCACAGCCAAATATTCATATTTCATATCACACCATATTAATCAAGTCACAAGTCATGGCCTTAAGCCATCATCATCCATTATTACTTGTCAATTCACTTACATATTAATCAATATTTCTTAAAATAATAATCAAGTAAAGCAAAATAAATAAAGACAATTAAGATTTTTCTTGTTACTTCTTTCTAACCTTATCCCGCACAAATCTAACCTTATCCCTCCAAGTTTTGTATTATCCCTTGCACCATAATAAAATGAGCAAATTTGGGATCCGGTTCATTTTCCCCATCTCATCTCATCAATCATATCTCATCATCATCATTCATAGTCTCATATTTCATAAGGAGATTTCAAGCTTTCATATAGTATCATATTTTTCACATAGTTAACAAATTCATTACCATCACAAACATATATTCTTGTAACCTCATCAAGATAGCTATTCAAATGATTACCATAACATCAATGTATAGACATTTAGTAGATTGATTGTTATTAGCATATGAGTTATGCATTTAGGACTTACTGACAATTGTATTGAAAAGTGGCTATGAGCTATATAAAGTTGGATAAAGAACAATGAGGGTTGCCCTTTAGAGAAATGAATTATATTGTAAGAGTGTATAAAAATCTAGAGGTGTAATCAGAATTGCAAGCATGATCACTATTGAACTACGAGTAAAATCACAAGGGTCAAATAAGAAGGGTTCAATTTGACTTACAAGAATTTAGTACAAAATACAAGTCTAATCATCCAAAACTGTAGACTTTCAGGAAGCCAAAATATGAATGTAATTAGAATCACGATTAGAATTGAAAAATAGGGTAAGAAAAGTCGATTTAAATCACTAGAAACTAGTTATGTTTTTTATTTGGATCACAAGGCATAATACAACTCCATTTCCATGAGCATGATTGCAGGTTTAGTGTGAAATGGTGTGATTCGACTTGCGAGCTCTGGTTTTACAGAAGAACGATAGACAAAACAAGGGAAAATTTATGCAATTTGTGCCAAATCTTATAGGTTCAACATATCATTGTTTTGGAAGCTTAAACAAGCATAAATTCTAACTTTTTCAAACATGAAACCAAATTTATATCAACAAATGCAATCAAACTCAAACTTTACTAAACAATCACAAATATCTATTTTCTTCAACTTACATGAACATTCAGTAGATCATAATCAAATATTCATGTTATAATTCACAAGACAGATAAGAATCACTCACCTTAGAGGTTGAAAATAGGAAATCAAACTAATTCAACACAAGTCTTCAACACTCTTCGTGTACAAGGAAGATGAGTGTATTAGCTTCTTAGATTTTCAAATTTTTCTCTCATCAACTAATCACATACTATTAGATTATGGTTTCACTCCATAGGAACAAGTTAGAAATAAAAGATTCAAGCTCTAAAATCATCAAAAAATCATATGGGTTCAAGAGTTGAACAGTAACATGAATAGTGACTTTTAGATTCAAAAATTTATAACTTAGATTATACTAAGTGAATTAACAAAATTTTGATACCAAATTGAAGAGGAAGAAGAGAGAACTTAACAATAAAAACATAAGAAATTAACATGAAGGATTGAATGCTTACTTGAAGAGAGAAAGGTGTATAGATAGAGAGATTACTTGGTGAAGATGAAGTGTTGTATGGATGCACCAGGGAATGGCCAGAAAAAGGGAAAGGAAACTAACCCTATTAAGGGATAAATGGGAAAATTTGTGTCAATTTAACCTTTGACTTCAAGTTGAGCAAATTTTCTTTGAAAAACTTTTCCTATTTCCTCAACTTTGGATGTAGATTTAATTTATTCATCAATCACCAATGGCCATGAAATTTGAACTCAAATTAGTTAAATTAATTACTTTCATAATGACTATAATTTTACACTCATTGAATACTCGTAACACTAGTTTTGAACTTTTTGAAATTTTTTAGGGAATTAAATCCCAAAAACTCAAATTTTATTTTATAAGCATTAAAAGTAAAAAATTTAATCTTCTGAAGATTCTTAAAATTCATATAATTTATTTTTACTATATCTGACCACTTCATAAATCATAATTTACTATTTTAAAACTCTCAAAATTTTCCAATTTACCCTTTTTGGGTTTCTTTAAAAAGTCATTTTGTTATCAAAATTAATTTTAGAAAATTCTAGGTATTACATTTACATATACATAATAATCATCTAAATTTAATTTGTATTTTATCTTTATATCCTCTCATCACCATAATTGATCATCCATTACTTTATTATTTTTTGTGTGCTATTATACATTTACATTGCCATTCAATTTTTTAAGATGCAGTAAAATGAGAACAAAATATTTTTTAAATTACTAAATATTATGAAATAATATTTAAAATTATCATAACATACCTATATCATTAATCATATCATGAAAATGCATTCATTCATGCTTAAAATTTAATTATAGTTTAAATTATTTAGTAATTATAAATTAAAATTATTATATGATACATATAACTAGATTATTATTTTTTTATAAAAATTATGCATAAAAATATATATTACTTCTTACACAAAGATGATAGGAAATAATTACATGTTTTCATTTTAATTGATAAGATTTATAAAAGCAGTTGATCAAAATTTATTTTTAAATTCAAAGTTTATAAGATTAATACAAGTACCAAACTAAGACTAATACAAGTATTAAATTTTGATTTATTTTTATAAGAAAATTAATACCATCACATATATAAAGATATAATGATACCTTATTTTGCTTCAATTGTTTTGCAAATTTCCAAAATTGTTAGAAAATTACATAGTAATTTTTTTTATGTAGAGTGAATATTTAATTCATTTTATTATAATATAAATTTATACAATGCATGAGACAATCCTAGTTTTGATACAAGGGTAGATATAAAATTTATGAAATGGATATCTATAATGTCTTACTAAATGAGTTTCACTTGGAAGCAAAAATAGCCAAGTGTTATACTCTTATTAAAAATTTTCCGCCAAAACTATTTATAAAATTAAATATTTTATTTTTTATATAAAATATAAATTATATCAATATACTAAAATAAAAATTATTTTTTAAAAATTATTTTTGATTATCTATTAGAAATTTTTAATTTAAATTTGTTAATATTATTTTTAATTTAAATTATATATATCAAAACGTATAATTTTAAATTTATTCCTAATGATATTTATATGGAATTATATCTATGATAATTTTATCAGTAATATCATATGTTAGTAATAAATCAAAAATATAAATTTATAGTAATAAAATTGCATATAGGGTTGCGCGTCGGTCGATTGGGAGCGATTATGAATCCAATTGTCCACCAACCAATTACAACCAAATGTTTAATTTTCCCACCCGATGAAAACTGAATGGTGTACTTAAACCAATCTAAACCACATTGAGCAATTTTTATTGGTTGAGCACAATTCCTTTCAATTTGAAACTCATATCTTTTCTTGTAGATGTAAGAGGTAGCAAACATGCACTGATGCATAGACCAACATGCATACACATAAAAAAAATGGCCCAATTCGACCTAATATGATCAAAGATGCAACAAGCATGCACACACAAAAAATGGCCCAACATAAACATGCATGCACAGACTAGCATGCATAAACAAAACAAAAAAAAAGGGTTTGATTCAACCTGAAATGATCAAAGATGCTGTAACCGGCAAGCATGCACAGACCAACATGCATAAGCACAAAAAAATGGCCTGATTCAATCAAAAATGATCAAAGATGCAGTAAACCAACAAGCATGCATAACAGCACAAACCAGCGGGAAACTCATTCACAAAATGACAAGAAAACATAAACATTACTACAATTAGGGGAAATTTCAGATGAAAACATAATTTAATAGCATTGGATAAAGGGGTAAAGTAGAAAACATATATAATTTAGTGAATTTCTTGTAAAGTGAACTAATCTTGCAAACTGTAAACAATGAATTTACTCATTATTCAAAAAGACAAAGTGCACTAACTTGCAAATTGCAAAGTGTAAACCCAAAAATTACCCTAAGTAAAACTCCTTTCCTTTTTACTCCTTTCCTTTTTATCTCTACAATCTACACTATTTGTGACTATATCATGTATGTACCATTTGTTAAGTCTTAATTGTGTTGTGTAGTGTAACTATCCAAAAGCCAAATAACAAAAGTTAATTTTGCCAACACTTGCACTACTGGCAGTATATGCACTATCCATAGGCCAGCAACTCTATAAAATATGCTAACCTAGTAGTAGACTATGTACTTCCTATTGTCCATACCAACGACCTACTCCAAATTTTTTTTTTCAATTGACAACTATAGGCTGTATAGATTCCCCCTCACTAACACCAACAGAACTTGTTCATACATTTGTATCTCCCACAACAACTGATGTAAATGATCTTAGTGCACCATCTCCCAAGATTTCTAAGAGAACAAACAACACATTGAAATTAATTAATAATACATAAAGAAGCACAAAATAATAAAAATAGATAAAAACTACAAAAAATAAACAAGTGGACAGAACTAAACCTAGTTCAATTTCTTCATATTTATAAGTTCATCATAATATTCAAACTCATGGGAGTCCAACTTTGAGAGCCTCAACTAGTTTTGTGTACAAATAAGGGCCTCAGTCATTTTTGGAGTATGAGAGCTCCTAAATACATCTAACACTCACCCTCTAGTAATAGATGCATATTCCAAAGCCACTATGGAAACTAGGATAGCTAACACATCTCTAGCTAGCTTGGAAAGAATAGTGAATCTTAAGGCATTAAGTTTCCACCGAGCTAAAATTTCAAAATTGTCTTCTTCATCCACACAAGCTTTATGCAAATACCTTTTCACCTTATTCTTTGCCTCAATTGTGTCATTCTTCTTCAAATGTATTCTAAAGGTGGCATTGTTAGCTTTATGAGCATGGCTTTCAATAGCGACTAGAGTAGTTGTGATTCTGCCATTGATTGAGTACTTGTAGATGCACTAGGTTGGTCATTCATACATCTTCACTAACTCATCCTTGACTCTTCTAACCATAATTTATGCCACAACTTCCCTATAAATTTCTTCAAAGGACCACATAACATATGCCAATTTGTATCTAGAGTCTAACATATTTACAATGAATAGAAGAAGATTCATATTCTCAATCTTTCCCCAATACTTGTCATACTTTTTTTCATGTCATTTGCCATCACATGCAACACTGAGTCACACATCTCATATCACTCAATTTCTTGATCTCACTTTCCATTAGAGATAAATGAATAAATGTAGAATTTAAAGTGACATACAGAGATCCAGATAATGACATAATATCATCATAGAAAATTTTAAGGAAATTGATGAATGCCCTTGCATTATTCCAATCAACACTAGTTGATGGACCTATCCTCTTACTATCTTCCATGAAATAAATGGAGTAATCATTATCTTCATCTTCCAAGTCTTGAAAACTTTTTGATACTTCTCTATTACCCTTAACATCTTAAAGGTTGAGTTCTATCTTATGGGAACATTAAGGCATACAAGGGACTTGTGTGTGATGTGTTCTTCCTCTATGGCTTGCCTAAATCTAGCCAAACTCAAAGGAGAGGATTTTACATACCTCGCTGCATGCCTAATGGAAAAAATTAAGTTATGGTGACTCTTCAACCCTTCATTTACCACTGGGTTCAAGATATGGGCATAACACCTCATGCGTAGCATCTTGACATCTAAGACCAACCTCTTCCAATTGTTCACCTTTTTCTTCAAGTATGTTAAGGCCCCATCATTAGAGCTAGCATCATCCACAATAATAATAAACAACTTTTTATACCCCACTCATTGAAGCATTATTTAATTTGTTTCCGTACGGTTTCCACCTTATGGTTTGGTATGAGGCAAAAATTAATTATCCTTTTATCTAACTTCCAACATTGTCTCTGAAATGAATTGTCAATGCCATGTAATTAAGATTTTGCACACTTGTCCAATAATCAATGGTTATGTAGGCCCTAACACAATCAGACTTCAACAAGGCCTTTAACCTGACTTTTGTTTCTAAATAAATCTTCATGCAATCCCTTTTTATAGTATGTCTAGATGGCATATGCGATTGAGGTTGCAATCTTTTACACATGTATTGGAAGCCATATCTTTCAACTACTCTAAAGGTTTGTTCATCACAAATGACAAATATAGAAATGGCTTTCTTACACTCTTCTAAGTCATATACATGAGGGGTAGAACCTACTATTATTGTCTTGCAAGATTTCTGATCAAAATCAAGCATTTGTTATTTAGGGTTATTCTTCAAAGCATAGAGATACTTAAGGCACTTAGGATATGACTCAACATGTTTAAACTAGCATGTTCTTTACAATTATAAAGAAACCTAATTCTAGAATAAATACACTTAGCTGTTGGTTCACTCACCTTCTCATTAGGAACTCTCTTGAAATGGCCACTCATCTTCCTTGTTGTGATACCAGCTATCCTGTTAGCTAAGGGTTTCCTCTTTGTGACTCTCCTTCTTTTTCCAACACCTTTCTTACTTTATGGTGGTGGCGGTGCACTTGGTCCAACAACTTCAAATTCTTGAGCAACAAGATTGGGAGGTGTAGCTACTGCCCCACTTTTTGAATGCTCACCAGGCTTGTCCATGTAGCATTAGCAAAATTCTGCAATCATGTTTTTCAGACAAACAGTCTTTTTTTTTTTTGTAAGAATTACATAAAATATTACTAGGAACAAAAAATAAAAAAAAAAAACAAGTAAACAACACAAATCAGAATTCTGCCTATTCTAGATTTATATATGGAATAAGCATTATTAGCAGTGTAATTGACTAGTCATATGAAAATTATGAGCTACATAAGGAGTTAAAACACAAATCATAATGGATAAACATTTATCTTTGCAGGCAACATGCAGTTAGCTCAATAATTGGTTGACAATTCTTTAATGTCGTCGACTTAACACCTTGTTAGTTTGATGCTTTATTTGCCAATAAACAAAAGCACATGTTAGCATAACTATAACCTTAAGAAAGCCCACTATAATCTTTACTTATGACCTACAAATAAGCCATAAGGTGAAAATGGATGCTATGATAAGCTAGACCCACCTGGAGTTTAAGGTTCTTTGTCACACTTCAACTTGTAAGCTGTTAATTGGGGTTGTTGCCTGCAACTACAAACAGAATACCATTATGTTGATTGAGAATGATTACCTCCACTTGATTATTTAGCATGACATCATACATTTTATACCAATTCACTAGAAAGGGAAAATTGGTAATAATATTGTTTCAAGTATAAAAGGCTAGTAACAAGTTCACTTATCTTGAATTATGTAATATCCCGAATTTTCTAAAGTTAATTTTGATAATAAGTTGGCTTTTCGAAAAAATTTGAAAAAGATAAATTTGAAATTTTTGAAAATTTTAAAACTATAATTTGGGGCTACAAGGAGTTTGAATATATTAGATGGTGAACTATATTTTAATGGAATATGAGACCAAAATTTAAATTGTATAAGATCAAAATTAAAATTATATTCTAAATATATAATTTTTTTAATATTATATAAGATAAAGTAGTATTTAATTTCATATTTTATTCAAAGTATACAATTTCGTGTTATATCATGGGGTCAAAATTTATCTTGAATACGTAGATTTTTAATTTTTAAACAATATAAGTTCTAATAATACATTTTCTTTTCTTTTTAATTAAAACCAATCTTTAAAAAAATAAATATGAATATATTCTTATAGCTAATTTTTCAGGTAAATTCGAGTTTTTTTTTCTTATAATATATAAATTCATGTATTGATTTGAAATATTTATTTTTCTACGATTAATAAATTTTATCAAATATATAAGTAATATTTTAGAATATTTTTATTTTAAATAATAAATATAATGAGAAGCAATAATTTTTATTGAAAATTAATGTATATGCATATAAGTTAATAAAAAATACTTTTTAATTAAATTTATGTTATCACTTTATTTATAAATATTTTCACAATTTAGTTTTGATTTTAAATTTACTTATTTTATTTTATACACCTTCCTAAAAACAGGTTTTGAACAAATTTTATGAATTCATTTTAAGCAGCACTTAAGCATAATTATATTATTTATTAACCTATTTTAAATGGTGATACAAAATAAATAAATTTAACACAATAATTAATAAATTTAATTTTATTGATGTATAAATAATCATGAAAAAATACTTTATTTTTAAATTATAAAAAATAAATAATAAAATTAATATAATTATATATTTTATATTAAATAGTATAATTTCATTAAATATTGGTTTGTCTGTGTGAATGCACGGGACAAATCTAATTTAATTAGTATAAGAACATCTTTCAATATTAATTGGTTGATAGTAGTAATAAGTGGATATAAAAATATTTTTAATATTAATTTTATTTTATTTTATTTTAGGTACCAAACAGTTTATCCATTAAAAAAAATCGAGGCCCAGATTAATCAGCAATATTACATTTTAGTTGGAAAGGCCGAAAATGGTGCTGAAGTTAAAAAAAAAAAAAAATTAACTCCAGTTGCCAACCATGGTACAAATAGACAGCACTCACCGACTCTCAACTAATTCTCTGCATTCACAACGCGATTAGAACGCTGTGTAACTTCGTTTCTACCTTTTCTTGATGGAAAATTCGATGGAGACAAATGAGAGAGCATACATGGTGCAGGATATTCTTCTGCAAATCGGTTTAATCCTTCTCATGCTCTTCATGTTCCTCTATATGCACGATATTCCCAGGAAGCTCTTCTCCAAGCTCCGTCTACGAAACCGAGTCGATATTCAAGCCAAGCGCCACTTCGTTGCCGGCGCTCAGCTTCTCGCTCAAGCCAGATCTTCCCAAACTCGCTCCAGCGCTAATTCATTAGCCAAGGAAGCAGAAGCCGAAGCCGAGAAAGCCATCGCGCTCGACCCGAAGGATGCAGTGGCTTACCTACTCAAAGCCTTGGCGCTTGATCTGCAAGGTTTCAGGACCTCGGCTCTCGACTCGCTCGACGTGGCTCTCTCTCCGCTCGCTGTGAAGTCATTGACCGATAAGGAGAAAGGGGACGCGCTTTTCAAGAGGGCTGAGTTGAAGATGGCGACGAATCTGCGTGGCCGAGTTGACTCGGCGATCCTGGATTTGACTGAGTCCGTGAAGCTGAATCCGGAGAATACGAAAGCTTTTTGTTTGTTAGGGGAATGCTACGAGGCGAAGAAGATGAAAGAGGAAGCAAGGAAGGCTTATGAGGATGCTCTGAAGGTAGAACCCGAATTGGCTACTGCTAAAGAGGCACTGAACAGGTTGGAATCACAGGAAAATTGAAGATTGCTAATTTAAATCTTAGGTTTTGAATCTCAAATTGAAATATATTTTGTTACATTATGAGCTATGCGATGCTATTGTGGAAGTTAGTTAAGAAGTTATCATCTTTGAATGTGTGTCCACGCATGTTAGTTAGTGTCTTGGTAGTTTACAATTCCACAAAATCTGTAATAGCAGATTGTGGAGTTTGTATGCTGACAAGAAAAATTAGAGATGAAAAATTAAATCAATATAGTTGCTTTATAAGAGTTGATTACTGAAGACCTCTGTGTAGACGATGAAGGAAAAATGTTACTTTGGTTATGACAATATCTGATGACACCAGAAGTCAGAAACTAAACTGGTAAAAAAAAATTGCCTTTTTTTTTTTTTATCGATGACATGTATACTGAATGTGTAGATATTTCTAATAGAAATGGTACAAAAGACATCAAACAGGAAAGATAATACATCATGGAAAACAGCTAATATGGATCAAGGTAATTCTTCTCCATCGAGCCACTTGAGGGTGAGCAAAACTTGGGCTAGAACTGAGCTTAAGTTTGTATCAGCAATTCCACTTCTCATTACGTCTACTGGGTCAAGCTCAAGCTTTTGAATATCAGGAAAGCTTCCTACAAATTTGGGCGCTGATGCTGCAAGACAGGATTTCAATATGGTCCCGGGCAAGTTCTTCATATGAGATAGAGAAGACCATAGGTATTTTGTTGAGTCAATGGAGTATGAACCTATCTCTTATGAAATATACAGCACTTATAGCTACTTTAGCAGTCTTAGAGACCCCAGAGTGGTAAACTTTACCAATTTTATTTTGAGTCAAATTTCAGCAAAAGAGAAGATGCATTGCCTCCAATCCTGTCAACAGATTCCAGAATGAGTTTTTTCGCTTTCTACTTTTAAGACATGAAAGAAAAGCTTTTAAGCTCTTGATGCTACATCAAGCCATCAAAAGTTATTGTCAAAGGTAGATAGGCTTGCTAAAGTAACTAAGGCACAACGTACTCTGACTAAAGATCAACATGAAAACATAAGAGCACAAGTTATAATAAGGACTTCAGAAAAAGTTCAAGCAGATATACTGAGAAGTTATACGGGATTTTCAAGATGTGAAAGTTAACCCTTACTTGATCAAAGTACATTGTGGCTGAGGCACTAGCATTTACACCCATAACAGCTTCTCGATGGAACAGATTTTGTAATCGTACACACATAACCAGCAGTAGTCTCTGTCGCTCCTTTGTAGTAGTGACAGTATGGTAGTAAAGAATCCCCAGATCAAGCTATCCGCAGCATCAATGAACGAAAAAAAGAGCCCCCCCCCCCCCCCCCCCCCCCCCCCCCCCGCGGGGGGGGGGGGGGGGGGAAGAAAAAGAAAGAGAAAAGAGGGGAGGGAGAGGAAAAGAGGCAGCACTAATTACAA
>JANHAO010020177.1:0-12941 GCA_026873985.1 Saraca asoca | reverse complement strand
TAACACTTTTCAATTTAGTCCTTTTTCATTTTCAACTATTATTTTCAATTTTCAATTTTATTTTATTTATTTTTCGGGTATTACAAAAACTAATAGATATTATTGAAATTTATGCGGAAAGAATCTAGTAATTTTCAATAACAAATGCAAGAATTAGTTCACGGGTGATGCTATCATGTTAAGGACTATTGAGAAGGATTCCAATGGTGCATGAATTGTATAAAAGACAAAGCACCGAGAGGGATGATAGTTGAGTGCATAGTTTTTCTTGATTCTTCGATGGCTTTATCTGAGGACCTTTGGAACTTGCATGTGACTGCACATGTCATGTGATGTTGCCACCTGTCCCTTTCATGCTACTTACTATTCATACGAAGCAACATCTGCCTCTTGTAGTTTAAAGATACCACCAATTTCTTTGCCTGTCATTTTTTCATGGACAAAATTGACCTTACCTTCCATTTTCTTGTAATTGGAGATGGCTGCTTCATTTATAGACTGTAATAAAAGTTTACTACCTCAGAGTTGAGTAAACCAAGTAATTTAGTTAGGTTTTTTAAAACACTAGGTAAAGTAGAACACCATACACATAGCCATCCATATAGGGTATAGCAAGTATATTGCTAGAGAAATCAAAGGTAAACGAGGGTCAGATTGGTCATTTTAATATATTTGCGGGCAGAATCTATAATTGTCATTTTGGGAAGATAAAAGGTTGCACTGTAGCTTTCTCAATCAACAGACAGCCAGCATAAGCAAAACGCCACATCGCGGTCTTGTAATAGACACAGAAAATTTCATCCCAACTGCCTATAGTTGCTCTCATATTCACAAATCCTTCACACAACTCTCTTTCTCTCTTTACTGTCACTTTTTTCTTGTGTGCAGCTCTGAGTTCCTGCAATGGGGGCAAAACTAAGCATCATTTTGCTCTTCCTGGCTACAATGCTGCTGCTGCTTCTTGTGGAAAACCATGTAAGCCAACAGAATTCTTATGACTTCAAACTTGGAGTTACTCTGTTTTATGGTTTGTCTGGGGAAGGAAAATGAGACAGAGAGACAGGAAATAGAAGAATATCTTCCTAAAATTGGGAAGATATCTGTCAATTTCTTTTCTTTCCTTGTCATTTTTCTTATCATTTTGGAAATCATAGAAAAATTAGAATTCAATTTATTTAGAAATGAATTCATGTCATTTCCAGATGAATAACATCCTAGCTTTTCATGATTAAAAATGAGGGTAAGATATATTATAAACTCTTTTTGATGCCTTGCTATAAAGGATGTCATGTTCAAGTTTTGTTTGTTAATCTTAGATTGGTCTGCTTCAACAAAAAAATATGGTCAAATGATCATTTTAATGGATAGAATTGAATGACTTTCCTTAACACTCGCATAATTTTACACTCATTTTGATTTGACAAAATTTAAATAATCAAGTTAGTTTAAATTAAATCATACAAAGTATATAAACAGAACGAGGAAACTATAATCTGATTTCATGGGACATAATTTCCATCCTTAGCATATAAAATTGTTTTATTTCATTCTATATAATGTAATATGCAGATTCTGTCCCTATTTTCAATATATCTTTGTAAATTGATGTAGCAAATCATGCTGATGATTTCAGGCAGAGATTCTTGTGTCCGGCACTGAGGCTCCAGCTCCACAGCCAAACAGAAACACAACTCACTTTCCCACTGTGAGATTTTGCAATTCAAATATGTGATTTGTAATTGGTTTGGGTAATCAGCATATATGATGATTAACTGCATTACTGCCTTTGTAAGCAAGCACTCTGCTTTATGTTGACTTCTTTTTTCCTTTTGGTTGGTTTTTAGCATGGCATCACTGAAGGCAGTCTTCAACCACAAGGTAATCAAAAACACATATCGTCTAATCAAACTATTATCAATCACAAGTGATAGGATTGTCATACATTTTTATCATATACACAAGAAAAAAATTGAAATAAAAAATTAAGGGATGAAGAGGGTATGTTTTACCCTCCATTTGAAAAAAATAAAAAATAAGATTTTATTTTATTTTAAAATAAATTCTTTTTCAAATAATATTTGATTTTCAGTTAAATTTTATTTTGTTTATAATTTCTATTTTATTAACATTTACATTATTATGAAAAATTTAAAATTTATTAAAGATTTTACTAAAATTGATTACATTTGCTGTAAAACACATTAGATCATAATTTTACACTCACCTTGATATTTTATATATTATCAAAATCTATTTCTAATTTAATTTTATGTAAACTTCAATATGTTTTAAACTACAGAATTTATTTGTAAATTAATTTATATCATTATTTTTATATTATTTTCAAATGTTAAAATTTATTTACAATAAATTGAAATTATTTCAATTGAGTTGAATGTGAATGCAGTTTCAGAGATTATAAAATCTTCAGTGACAATTAAAATGGGATGAAAATGCAGAATGTGGACCACGTTGCACAGGGAGGTGTTCAAAGACACAATACAAGAAGCCATGCATGTTTTTCTGCCAAAAGTGCTGTGCAAAATGCTTATGCGTGCCTCCTGGAACATATGGCAACAAGGAAGTCTGTCCCTGCTATAACAATTGGAAGACCAAGAGAGGAGGACCCAAGTGCCCTTGAATTTAGGGTATAGTGCTTGCACTTTCTGCAACATGTTTGCGGGACAAGAGTCCCAAGTGAATAGCGCATGTCCTTTATATGGGTATCGTATAGGTAATCTATGAACGTGGGTGGTTTTCAAATATTATCTAGGAAAGCCGATTTTAAAAAATATATAAATAAAATTTGTAAGTGGATTTACTTGTAAACTTTCTCCAATAATTTTATATACATTAAAAGTTAATGATGAATTCTGAGATTTAAATTAATGAATAAATAATTTTTTTTATTTTAAAATTTAAAATTTTAAAAAAGATATAACTGTTTTTAATAATTATTACATGAGAAGTCATATTTATTTAATAATTATAAATTGAACATTTTACTAAATTATTTTCACTATATCAAATTGGAGAGTTTTGAGTTTTGTTGTATCTTGGAGGCATGAAACCCTTTAGGAAAGTGTAATACATGCCTAAAAACTATTTCTTTCTTCTCTCATCTTACTTATTACTATTTTCTTGTCACTCCATTTCAACATTTTTTTCTAACAATCTAAGGACTTTTATGGAAATAATCTTTAAATCACATGTTTGAAGAAGATGGATTAGACATGATTGATGATATTTCGAAAAAGATGGAATTTACAAAATTTCATTGACATTGATAAGCCAATAGATGGATATATGTTTGTTTTTCAAATAAGCTCGTGTGATGCTGTTCACATGTGCAACAATAGAACATGCTAAACATATGGATGACAAAAAGAAATTGAAGCAATAACAACAATTGTGGTGTTAAGAATCTATAACGCAATGTAATCCCTCGTCATCTCTGTTGCGAAATTAATATTAAATAGATTTTATTTGTTGCATATGAAGGAAGCTTTGCGTTGACATCTTGATTTGATCAAATATCTATGATCAAGAAGCATGTTATTAGTGATTAATGGATATGATGATTCATATATAGGGGACATAATGATTTATGTTTAATAAACATGATAGTTTGTGCAAAAAAGACATGATGGTCCATGATCAAGAGATATAGTGATTCATGTTTAATAATCATGATGATTTGTGTGCAATTGATATAATAGTTCATGTTTAATAGGCATGATGATTTATATTTAAAATATATAATGGTTTATGATCAAGATACATAATAGTTCATGTTTAATAGACACGATAATTCATGATCAAAAGATGCAATGATCTATATTTAATAATCATGATGGCTCATGTGCAAGAGACACAAATGGTTCATGATTAAAAGAGATAATGATTCATGTGGAAGAAATATGATTGTTTATGTTTAAGAGCCATGTCAGTTCATGTTTGAAATACATGGAGATTTAAGAATTTAGTCAATTCTTGGGTTTAATAAACACGTTGCATAAATTTTCCAATTTCCTATTTTTAATATTGAGTTTGCTTGATTTCAAAATATTATAATCCTTTTTATTTTGACAAAATGAAAGTAGGGAATGTTTGAGTTCTTACATTACTTTTCAAGTCCTAGTCAAGACAACGTGGAAAGATGGATGCATATGAAGGATGATAAATATTTCCATCAATAATAAAATGTAAGGTATTATATACTTTCATTTAATTCTTAAATTTTCTAAAGTATGGAATTATGAATTAAATTATTCATAAAAAAGTTTTGTATATCTAATTTAGTGATAATGAGTTAGATGAATTTCATGTTATCACATGATATGTCATACATTACATGAAGTATAGAAAAAAAGACTATTTAAAAAATAGCTAAATTAGATATGATAGAATAACATGAATATAATTTGTTATTCTTGATATATAAAAGGAAAGTCTATGAACAAGATATATTTTATATCATTCTTTTGAGACACTAAAGAATGACATAAGATAAGTCTAATTTTATATTGGTATCCCATAGTTTTGAGAATAAGAATTATATTTTATTCTATATGTGAATGAGCATTATGGAATTAATTTTGTTTATATGTAAAGTATATACATATTAGTTATTGGAACAAATTTATTTTGTGTGAATGATCTTAAGAAACATCTTATTTTCAAGATATGAGTTTGGTAAGGTAAATGTTATCATAGATATAAAAGGTGTAAAGGCATAGTGGGTGTTATCCATGAAATTGTTTCATTATAAAAGTACAAAGGCATGGGTGGAAAATTTTGAAAACTAGTTTGTTAAAATTGGGAAAGCCTTTCACAAATTTATCTCTTAGAGATAAGAATCCTCCTTATTTGTATTTCACACAATGTTAAATTTCTTATTTGATTAATTGTTTTAATTGATCAAGTTGATGTAATTAATGATTGTATATGTACTCATTATAAGTGTATGAGTGCTTCTATTGTTTACAAATTTACAAAAGAATTTAAGTGTTCCATATATTGATAATTAAAAAATCCAATGAGAATCTTAAAGATTTATAAAGTTGGAATTGCATAATTTCAATATTATGGAATGCAAACATAAATGCTAGTTGGGTAATCAACTAGTGATAGTGACACAAAATTATTTGTGATAGGAGAGCCATTTCAAGAATGGACGTATGAAACTCTTTTCTTTGTAAAAATCGAGTTTGAAAATTTATAAGCAGTAGACAAAAAGGAAAATGATTGGGACTATGTAAATGGAAAAGAATTGTGGCCATAACCAAGATGAGCCATATCTTTGTACTATGTTATTAAAACTAATATGTGTCTAGAAGATTATTGAAAATTTTACCATAGTAAAGTTTAGACATATTAGTTTGATCAATATACTTGATCTTTGATTGGTAATGGTATAATCACAAGATTGTATTTGTAACCAATATCAACTTGGTGGTTTCGGATTACTAAAAGGCTCATTAAAGAGTTGATGATGAAAAATTTTTCTTTTGAGAATGGATTCAAAACCCTAAAGATTAGACACTAATAATGGGAATCCAACTTTGAATTAGTAACCTCTAATTATAAAGTTCAGTAGGTAATAACAAGTTATTGATATGTGTCTATTAGCACTAGTAAACCATTACACATATTTGAAATTAACTAGTGTTGCCCATTTTATATAAATAGTTATGTGAGTTTTGAACACTCAGTAGAGTTATTGATTAAATGTCCAAAGCAATGGGGATATAAATAAAAATTTGCATTTATAAACATAGAAGTGGTTCCTCTTCAATAAGAGAATTGAGGTCTTTCTTGAAAATGTTTATAAACAACAGGATAAATACATGGCCATAATAGTGCTAAACCAGTTATAAACCTTTGACTAAAATTAAACGGGTATTATGTGTGTTATATCTTCAAGTCTAACATTAGGAGTTCAAGTTTAATTTGCGAACACCATCATCTTCGTTAGAATTCTAAGATATATACACTGATTGAAGGTTCAAATAAAGAGACACCTTCTTATATGTGTAATACTTGTTTGTGTGAAATGTTAAATATAAACACACATTCCAAACTAGTGGGGGGTTGTTAGTAGTTTATGAATAATGGTGACCTTTCAAGTCCTACATTGCTTAGAAAAGTCAATATTAAAAGGTATATAAATGAAATCCTTAAGTAGGTTTACTTGTGAACTTCTTCTAATAATCTTATATACATTAAGAGTCAAAGATGAACTCTTACATTTAAATTGGTGAACAAATGATTTTTTTTATTATTTAAATTATGAAAAGGCATGACTATTTCTGATTATTATCTCGTGAGAAGTCACATTTATTTAACAATTATAAATTAGGCTCTTTACTAAACTATTTTCACTACTTTAGATTGAATAGTTTTAAGTTTTATTGTATCCTAGAAGCATAAAAAGTCTTTAGAAGAGTGTAATACACACCTTAAAACTATTTCTTTCTTCCTCCATCTTATTACTATTTTTTTTTGTCACTCCATGTCAATATTTTTTTTCCAACACTTTAAGTCTGAGAAAGTGGTAAGTGGACATTTGCTACCTTCTTGGGGCGTGTCTTATGAACTTGTGTTAAAAAAATGCAAATAAAATCATGATACATTTAATAAATCACATTCTTAATGATATGTTATTTACTATTATTCAGTAATTATAAAAATGAAGTTATAATCCTGATATATGTTTGTCTTTTGTGTATTTCCTGTCACATAATTAAAAGAAAATTTTTCAAAATTAGCATGAAAGATCCTTCATAAACAATTACTGAAAAACATGTTTTTTCACATATTTTCTTAATGCTTTTGTAGTTGTAGTAATGCATTACTTTAAAAGTTGTATAAAAATTTCTTCCAAAATCCTAAAAATAGGAAAATAAGGCAAAAGGGTTCACAATACAAAAAAATGGTGCCTTCTTTTTTTCTTCTTCTTCTAATAAACTAAAAATTTTATTCATTATCAGTAGAGAAAGAGTCATGGAGTTCAAAGGATTTGATATTAGAAGGAATCTCAGATGGATGACCAGTACTACTCCTGTTTACATAAAAAACTCATTTTATAGCTTTAAAATCGCTTTTATTACATTCCTGCAGACACAATAGAATATCAATATTATTAAAATTGATATAAGAAGACTTTTAACTATTTTAAAGACAAAAATAATCCTCCATAAACAATAAAAAATTCCTAAGAGAGCTTTGATAGCCACTTTGCAATCACTTTCAATTTAGACATCACACCCACAAAAATTTTAAGACACCAAGATTGCTTTTTGAATAGCTAATAACTTAGTGGCAATTGATGAAGAACATTTGTAGTTGTCATACCACAAGCCTAAGACCTCACATTTAGTATTTCAGGCTAGAATCACCATTAAGGCAAATCCACAAATCCAACATGTAGTAACATTAATTATATTGTAAGGTGGAGAAGTCCATTTTTTAATTTGGGCTGGGTTTAAGACTTCTATCTCCCATCTTTAAGAAAACCTTAGCAGACTCCTCACAGATATCAGGGCTTAATTTTCTAGCATAAGTGATTGATCTCCTTAACATTCACCACACACCCATCATGGATCATAAAATTGCAAAGCTCCCAGTCTATTTGAAAGTAATAGCTGCAAAGGCCACTATTTGATGTTAGAGATCACTGTCCAATGGGGTGTACAATCTCTGGTCACCTTTGATTAGAGAACTCATGAATCTAGCCATCAATTGTGCTTGTAGACTTGCCATGTTAAGATTGCAAAAGTGTAACCACAAATGGCGAGTCTTTTCGCACCCTTGTAGAATATGTAGCTCTGTTTTAGGGGTTTTCTCATAAATTGCATAAGGTATTACCCATTCTTGCTAAATTGTTAATTTTTATTTTCATAGGTAGAACTTCATTGGTAATACACCATAGGGTTATCTTGTAGCACTGATGAAGGTTGAGATTTTATAACTAAGACTACATGCTTATGACTGATCCCGCTCTTATGTGAATTTGGTTTGCTAGCTGATTATGATTAGAGATGATTGATTTATTGGCTAATTTAGTTGAAAACTTTCTAGAGTAATTAAAAGTCCAAATAATGTAATCATTATACTTATTGGAAATCTATAAGCGAAGAATTTGATTAGTGACATCATTAAAGAATAAATTACAGATTGAAGGCTTGTTCTATAACCTCTGGGAATTCATCATTAAGTCTAAAACTCTTATATCATTATGCCCATTCACTCACTCTTTAAATTTAGGAATAAAACCTACACATTCTTTATCCAAGGATCCTTAGTAGCTCTAATTGATTGGCCCAAACTCACAATCCAACAATATCCTCTTTTGATTAAATTCTTCCTTTCTTGAATTCTTTACCAAGCCTATGAATCTAAAACATAACGAGAATCCAAAAAATTTTGGTCTTTTACGTATTTCTCGAAAGCACTTAACCCATAAATCATCTTTTGCTATTTCAAGCTTCCCTATTAACTTGGCTAGTAATGCTTAGTTAATATTATGAACTTGTTTAAAACTAAGTCTCCTTTCGCTTTTAGGTTGACATAAAGAACTCCAGGCTTGCAGACAATAATAATGATGTTTATCTTCTTTTACTCTCCACCAAAACCTCTCACTTGGAACAAACTTCATTAAGGATCTTTAGAGTTGACATAGTATAAATCAACATTGTTGAAGAACCAAATTAATCATAGTGAACCTCTATGTCAAAGACAATGCATTCTCTTTCCATCTTAGTAATTATGCACAAACTTTATCAATTAAGTACTTAAAATCTCTAACTTTTATTCTTAAAAGGAAGATAGGTATTCTAGGATACTTTGCATCAGGATTTAGGTGCCTTATTTGTAATGAATCCATTAAACCCATTCTAGTCACTCTAGGGACATTCCCGATTTTGAACAATTTATTTTTTTGCCCATACCACATCTCATATTTATCTGAAATTTCCTACAAATGAGTAGCTTCATTTACATTTGCTCTAAGAAAGATCATGACGTTATCAACAAACATCAATTGTGAAATAGCTGGACCATTTCTAGGTAGCTTATTTCCATGTATTTGATTATCTTGTTTTACTTTAAATAAAAGTCTTGACAACACTTTAGAATACATAACGAATAGACATGGGGATAAAGGATCACCTTGTCTAAGACCATTATTAAGAGAAAACCTTTTAGAGGGGCTACCATTAAGCAAGACTTGAAAAGATATTATTGATATACATTTCTCAATCCACTTGACAAATGAAGGGATAAAACCAAATAACTCAAGGTCCTTTAATACAAACTTCCATCTAACCTTATGATGAGCTTTTTGCATGTCTAACTCAAGAGCCACCAAACCGCTAGCTCCTCGCTTATTTGAAAAAGAATGGATAATATCTTGGATAAGCAAGCCATTTTCAGCAATCCACTTTCCTGGGAAAAAGTTGATTAGATAGAGTGATATCAATGAGTTTAACACTAATCACATCCTATTAGCTATTATCTTAGATATTAGTTTATAAATCATATTACATAAGCTAATTGGATAGAAATCACCAAAATGGTTAGCTCTAGGATTTTTAGTTACTAAAACAATAAAGGTAGAATTGAGTTCCCTTAAAATATAACTTGTACAGAAGAAATTCTGTACTATATTCACAACTTGTGTGATAGGACAAATGCACAAAGAGGGGGTGAATTGGTGTATAAAGATAATTGACAAATTTATATTTAAAAACTTTCCCCTAAAAAGGCAAGTAAATAATTTGTATGAAAGATTAAGTAAATATTAAAAAGAAACAAGTAAGTTAAAGTGCATGAAAATAAAAGAGTAGAGAAAGAGAATAATAACACCTATGTATAGAAGTTTGATAGTCCAAAAAGAAAACCAGCTCTTTAGGTCTACTACTCTCTTTTAAGGTCGAAGTCAACCTTGGGGGCTATCCACTAACACTTTTCCTTTTTATAGCCCTTACAATCTTTTAATTAATTAAAATTGTAAAAGCTTATAAACGTGCATGAAAAACCTAATGGGTCCACATAATAGAATCTCTTTAATCCAAAATCAAAGGAAAAGTTAGAATGAAAAATATTTTGAATTTAATTATTGAATTAGTGAATATCTTAAAAATTTGAAATAATTAATTAAGTGTTCTAATATGATTAGAAGTTTTAATTAATTAATGGTTTAATATTTCCAATTGAGATTATAATTATTAAATAGTTGTAAATTTTCAATGTTGATATTTTAATATTGTAGGAACATTTATATTAACTTTAGAGAAAATCATAAGTGGATGAATGTTTCTGCACTTAGAAAGTTGTCTTAATTAATGAACTAAAACAATTTAAGAATTATTTTATGATTGCATAAGAGAATTTATAAGCTTAGACTCATAGTAACCTAAGAAAGGAGTTTAGGCTTATTAGATATAAAAAGAAAGCACATGAAGGTTAATGAGTTTAGACTTATTATGACCCAAGCAAGGAATATGGAATTCTTGGGTTAAGAAGGCAGCACACAAGCCTAGAATATTAACCCTAGCTATGCAATCCAGCCACTTGGAGAAGTGGATGACACAAGCAAGGAAAAACTTAACTTTTGCATCACTCATGCTTGCTCTCCACTCTTGCTTGTGCTCTGATCTCTTTTATTTAAAGAGAAAAGATGCTAACCCTTTAACAACAACACACATAAGTGTGAAACTATGGCACATGTGTTTTACACCTAAAACTCTTCTAGTATGATCTCTTTTCTATTTTCCTTTTTGCATTTAAGTATCAACACTAGCCAAGTGAATTTATGATTTCTTGGAGAGCTAGCAACTCTTAAGCTAAGGAGTTGATTTTCCTACTCTACTTATTGCATGAATATTGGTGGAGGCTTTGTATCTAATTAGTTTGTGTGGATCACCATTGATATTGGAGATTAAATTCGAATGAGTTGCCCAAAAACAATAAAAAAGAATTGATTATAAGGCTTGTTGGAGAGTTTCTAGAATTGTTTGGAGATCAAATTTGAACTTGAAAACTCGAGATTCTAAGAACAACTTTTGAGAAGGTATAATTGAAATAATTACTTTTAAGCTAATTTGAGTTATATAAAGCTTTATGACTAAATTTTCAAATAAAGTGATCCAGGCTTAGGGAAAAATTTTAAAATTCTAATGTGCATACTTGATGCTTTTGATCCAATTTTTCCAATAGTGGTATTAGAGTTCATGTTGTTTTCATTTAATTCATGATTGCTAATGGTGAAATTTGATTCTGGGTCAAACTCTAGTCAACCAGTGCAATTCTTGAACCACAAACTGCTTTCTGATGAATAAAGTGAGAAACGAAGAAGAGGATGAAGATGGTGGAGAGGAAGAAGAGCAACAGAATGCAATGTTTTTAACGTAGTTCGACTAAAACTAGGTAGTACTGTTCCCTACGTCCATGATAGCTTTTATTAATTTAAAGCAATTCTACAGAGTTTCAGTATATTGGCTTTAGCCTGTTCTATAAGGATTCTTCTCTTCTTATTTATAGAAGGAAGAAGGTTACAACTATAATTTTATATGTTACAAATACATCATTACAAACATTAAATGTACAAGATAATTATCTCTTGCAAACCAATTCTTGCAGATTGCTTTCTACGAGTAGGCCCCACATGTCTACTAGATTTGAGACCTGATGTAAGTCTACCTGTTAATCTTTCTTGTAAAGCCTTTGGCTGGGCAATGTGATTAATCTTGTGAGCTAAGATGATTAGCTTGTGGTTGCTGTTGGCTTTCTTCCAGTGAAGCGAGCTTAGCTCTTGATGAGGCGAGCTCTAGTGAGCTGTCTCTCTGACTTCAGGCTCTACTTGTATCTCGACCTCGCGGCTAGTGAGGCAAAGCTACTTTAGTGAGCTAGGCTTATCTTTAACTGGTTCTCGATCTCCACTAGGCTCTTGCCTTTCCATTATGTAAGACTAGATTTTGCCCATAACATAAGCCCCCCAACTCTTGGTTCGCTTTACAGATTGGGAGTTGTAATTTTCTTAAGGCCTTATTTGCAATTATAGTTAAAGTCTTTGCATTCAGACTATCGTATTATCTTTTCTATCTTTTAGGCTTTCATTTCATTTGCTTTGGCCATACCTCCTACTGTATATGATTTATAGCCGTTGGTGTGGCGGCCTCATTTTCTCTGGATCACTCGATTTGAGATAGCCAGTTGTCCGCTGGGTCTTTCATTGAACTTGGACCAGTTTATAAGGCTTAAGAAGCTCTTCTTGATTCTTCATGAAATGGCTCAATGGAAGTTTCAGTTAAGCCTCCCATGTTTCTGATAGTTAAGCTTCCGGTGAAGTGTTTCGAGACGTGTATGGCCTACTGTAGAAGATCACAAGGCATGAATGGCCTATTGCAAGTGACTCCCATTGATAGCTCTTTATGCTAGCTGTAGGGGAGTCTTGTATAGATCTTGGGTTATTTCCTCATGGTCTTGCCATGGGGTTCAGCCTTGCCAGCCAGACTCCTGGTACTTTTTGAATTACTCTGGGTATGAAGGAGCTCCTAGCCAAAGAGCGATATAAGCAGAAGCAGCCGAGCTTGCTGGTCTTCCTGCTGGTGGGAGCTTCCTTCTTTTCTGTGGATGCAATAGCTGTAAGCTTTATGCTTTTATTTCTATATTTCCCATCTTTTGATGTAATTTTACCTTATCAAATAGGGCCTTTAATGAATAAGCTCTCTTTTTGTGATTCTTGAATGTTGCTTTGCACTTTCTAGAAGATGATGCATTTTTCTGTAAAGCTCAAATGAATAAGATATCCAGATGACCAATCGATCATATTCAGTTAACAAATCTTGGTATCTGATAACACAAGATTTGACATATTTATTTGCCCTTATACTTAGCATTTTAACAGCTAAAATGTCATGTTTCCAGCTGAGTTATCA
>JANHAO010020176.1:0-12976 GCA_026873985.1 Saraca asoca | reverse complement strand
GTCTATGTATTTAAGACTATTGCAACTCAGAATAAAGGAGTCAGATTTTTCAGCCTTATCTTTACTTTTTCTCCTTCATCATTTAGGCCTTCTTTAGAATTTCATATCTAACAGATACAACACAATTGTTTCTGTTGATCATGTAGCCAATCTCATCTAATCAGGTAAGGCTTTGTTGTTACTCAATCAATGCATCTATCTATCTTCATCTTAGTAGAGATAAATTGCAAAACAAAGTTCGCTGTTGTGTGCATAGGATTAATGACGGGAGGGCCTCTACTAAATCAGATATCTATTCTTTTGGTGTTGTCCTTTTTGAACTCATTTCTGCTAAAGAGGCTGTCTTCATGAGCGGTGAACCTAGTGGTGAAATAGTGAACCTTAGAAAATTGGTAATTCTTGACTTCCTCTTGCAGATTTTGCTCAATTTTTATGTTTCGATTAGCAGCCTGCAGATTTACATAACTGATGAATCCAACTGGGGCTAATATATATATATATATATATATATATATATATGGCAGTTTCATGGAGTTCTTGATCAGCCAATTCGTACAGAAGATCTTCGGAAACTGGTGGATCCTAGGCTTGGAGATGACTTACCCACTTGATTTAGTTTACAAGGTGATAACACTTGATTAGCATAGATGTTATAGTATTTGTCTGTTGATATCAAGATTAGTTATGATATAACGAGAGTTTGGCTTCCAGATGGCCCAGCTGGCCAAAGCTTGCAGACAAGAAGATCAACGACTTGGTCCAAGCATGAGATCTCTTGTGGTTGCTCTTATGACACTTTCTTCTACAACTAAGGATTGGGATGTCAGCTACTTTTGTGAAAATCCAAATCGCGTGAGTTTAATGTCTGGAAAATAGGGATTGGATACTGCAAAAGTTATTGGACAATTCAATCTTTAACTCAAATTTAGAAGAATAATGTCTTAGCACACTCCTACATGCAATCTTATATTGGATTGTTAGAGTTATATACTTATATTAAATCATTCAAAAGTTGATCATTATGTTACTGGTATTATTGAAATTTGAAATTATATATATATATATATATATATATATAAATATATCTAAAAGAGCAATGTTATACATGTTTACTTGGTGATACTTAAATAATTCTATTCTTAATTTTATAACTTTATTCAGAACTTAATAAATAATAATATTTGAGTTAATGTAGATTCAGATTTATTTAAATTATAAGTTTAATTATATTTTTTATTCTTTAAAATATAAATCGATCACATATATTTATTTTAAAAATAAAATTCTATTTTAATTCCTTTGAAATCAAAATTAAATTAATTTTAATTTAAAGTCTTACATCTATCCAAATGAAAAATGAAAACTAATATTAATATTATTAATTTTTAGTAATTTTTTCTCAAAACTCATTCCCATCTTTTTTACCCCCGCAGTTTTTGCAACTTCAATGTAACCCCTTATCATCGCCTTTAGCTTCTTTTTCGTCATTTGACTTTTTCAATTCCAATAGACTTTGTTTGTTTTTTTTTTTTTTTTTATGGAAGTTAAACTTTGAATCAAAATTAATTTAATTTTAGTTTTATATAGATTAAAATAAAATTTTAGTTTTAAGGCGGTTAAATGTAATTGATTTATATTTTAAGGAGATTAAAAATATAATTAAATTGAATATTAACATTAACTCTTTTTTCTCATTTGAATGAAAGTTTGAGTTTGGATTAGAATTAATTTGATTTTAATTTTAGGATATTAAAATAGAATTTTATTGTAAAGGAAAATCAAAATTTATCAATTTGTATTTTGAAAAATCAATAATATAGTGTGGTAAGGTATCCCATGATTCGAGTTGGCAAGTCTACTCTTTTTTTGGCCATAACATACTTAAACCAGAGAACAGATCAAGAAAGAGCAAGGAGGCTGTAAAGATAAGTCCACAGCTAACAACCCATCTAAAGGGCAAAGGGGATGTCCACAGGACACTTTCCCTTTCTACAAGAAATGGCAAGCCAATTAGCTGCCAAGTAGCCACATTCCCACCTTTTTTTTTTTAAGAATATTTTTATAGGGGTGGGTGGTTTAATCAGCTAGTTATTTATTCTTTTTAAAGTAATTTATTAATTTCTTTAAAACTTAATTATCACACAATTAATTCTACGATATATTATGCAAACAAATCTGCAGCTATGGAAGATAAGACTATAACCTATTGTCCGAATCAACACATGAAAGCAAATAATGATAGCTGCAGAGTTGTTATGTTGTAGTTATAATCTGTTGTCTCATGCTTTGTTATTGGAATAAAATATATTCCATTCCTATACTTTACTATTGAAAGCTTCACATGACAATGGGGTTCACAGGAATTTTCAAAGCATCATAAATGTAAAATAAATTAAGAAAAAACGGAAATTTTTGATAAATGATACAAATTTTCACATAATAAGCCCAAACATAAATAAATAACATTTTAAAATAAAATTAATAATTTTATCCTTAAAATTATAAAATATTGATAAAATAAATACTAAATTATAAAACAAAATCATAATAATCATCGAATAATATTTCATGTGTATAATTTTATCCCTATATATATAGTTTCATCCTCAAATAATATAATAAAGAGACGAAATTATATAAATAAAATATTATTTAGATATTCTTATAATTATTTTTATAATTCAAAGATCATTTTATAAATATTTTATAATTTTATAGACAAAATTATTAATTTAGTGCAAGCTTTATTGAAAGAATAAAATTTATTCCGTTCGTTTACTCTGCTACTGAAAGCGTCCACAAGATTTTTCTCAGAATCACAAAAGTAGAATCAATTAAGAAAAAAAAGGGTATATCTAGAAGTTAAGTGATATCAATTTACATAGAATCATAAAATAACCTCAGACATAAATAAATAAAATTTTAATATAAAATTAATAATTTTTTTCTTAAAATTACGAGACGGTGACAAAATTATTATTAAATTATAAAAATGATTATAATAATCCTTTAATAATATTTTATTTATATAATTTTATTTCTCTCTACATATAATTTCATCCTTAAGGACAAAATTATATGAATAAAGTATTATTAAGAGATTTACTATAATCATTTTTATAATTTAGAAATTATTTTATCAATGCATTATAATTTTCAAAACGAAATTATTAATTTTATCAAATTTTAAACTCCCATGTAACTGTTAGTTAATTTAAATTTTTTAAATACTTTATCTTAGATTGAGATGTTACTCTATTGTATCAGTATTTCTCTATGATAATGATACTTAATTATTATAATAATAAATTTATAAACTTATTTAAATATATTTAATATAACAAAATAAAAATAAAATAGTAATTTTGAAATATTAGAGCATGAGATCCAACAAGACCAAAATTACAATCCTTACTTTCACATTGAAATTTTGAACAAGTCAAGTTTTAAACATCATCTTGCTCCTCATCAAAACAATCCTCTAAATATCTCCAAATTCACTACAAAATGTCATATCTGTAATTAGTTGATCAAACACCCCATCCCTAACAAACATATTGCTTATTTTTAGGTCTAAGCTGACGTCAAAGTAAAATAAAATAATCTGACCTCCTCTCCCCTAAATATAAGTTAAAGTTAAATATAAAAAACCTAACCTTTTTTCTATTTGACAGAGAGTGTTAAGAATCCCCCACAAGGAGCTAATTTTTATTTCTTTAATTTAAGGATAATAAAATAATTAAATTATCTATTATACTACTTTCCTCTTCCTCTTTCTTCTCTCTCCTATTTCTCTGTTAGAGTTCCTAATAAACTCAAAGAGACAAATACACTGACTTCCCCTCTAATTAAAATCCTACACTTGACCTTTAATGAAGTATATTTCATTAAGAATTTAATAAAATATTTCTTGCATATTTTTTTTGTTAAGTCAAAAGCAAGATTTTTAAATCAAATGATTGTATAATTGCTACATTGTCCCCCAAAAAAAACAACTTTTTATGCTAAATAATAAAAAATTAACACAAAATATTTACAACTTTATGATTCTCTCTCTCTCTCTCTCTCTCTCTCTCTCTCTCTCTCTCTCTCTCTCTCTCTCTCTCTCGTTAAAGTACCAAAAAGTGAAGAAAAAATATGCTTTTATAAAAAAATTAAGAATTAAGGTGAAATTACAATTCTTCATTTCTTTCTTTTTTTTTTACTTCTCAATTTATTGTGTTTTATTGATCATAGAATTTTTGCATTAGCAAGCAAATCTCCAATATCTTGTGATTTTTTTTGACTTATTGTTAAATATGTAATTCATTTTGTTTATTTATTAAATATGAGCAAGAATTTTTATTATTTTTTATGAGAAAAATATATTAACCTTTTTTATAGTATTCAAAAACTGCCCAAATCTCTCCTCTAATTTCAAAACCTATGTAAATCTCATTTGACAGAGATCCATTCGAAATATTTCTAAAAAATACTAAGATTCTATTAGAAAATAATGCTTTGATAAAATGAAAAACCTAATTATCAAAATGCCCCACATTTAATATATGGCATAAAGAATTTTTCATTTTTTCCTTCTCTCTAATAAAATTGTAACACTTGAAAAATTTATAAAAATAAAAAAAATTAAAAATAAAATTAAAATTGAAAAATGACTAAATTAAAATATCGATAGGGACTAAATTGAAAATATTTGTGGAAGTTAGGCCTTTGTTGAGGCGACAAAAAGTTTTGGGCCAAAATGAAAGACAATGTAAAACTTGGGGGCCAAAATGCAAATTATAAATAATGTTTTTATTCATAAAAAGGGCACAGCCCTTACCTGGTTAGGTAGCCCCCCATTCAGCCTTTTTTTCCCATAGTCTTCTTCCTCTTCAGCCATATTTTTTTCTGCATTTTTCTGGTCTCTTCCGGAACTTTCCGGAAGCCATCTTTGTGCCGATGTCTTTCTGGCCAATTCTGGCCAGCTCCGACAGCATGTGGCCCCCCCGAACAACACTCTCCTTTCCGTAAGTCTTCCTATTCTTTTTGCGGCTTCTTTTGGATTATTCTAGCTTCTTCGGAAGTTTTCTCGGAGCTCACAGTATGTCGGCATACTTTCAGTAAGGGGTAGTACTCAGTGGAGCTTCTTTATACGTGTCTGGCTTCTGGTTCCCGGAGCTTCCTATGGCACCGGTGAGAAGCTTCCATTTGATCGACAGAAGCTGAGCTTCCTCTTTCTTAGGTGACTCATTTCCCTTTTCCTTTCTGGCGAGTTTCAACGGCCAGAAACCACAAGTAGATGCACAATAAGTTGTCTTCTTCTACTCTCTATGTCATAGCTGGTTTGGCCAAGCCTTATGACTACTTCAACTAGTGATGGAATGTGAGCCATCAACGACAAGCTAACCAATGGACCTTTGAAATACGGTGAGTAATTCTAAATCATCTGTTTTATTCCATAGTACTCTGATTGACAATTATCAAGAAATTGGTGTGGATATTTGAAAATGTATAGCTGATGAAAATGGAAAATTTTATTGATAAATTGATTCTGGTGCATTCTTGATGCGTTCATGATAAATTATAAATAGGTAATGCTTGAATTGCTGTAAGTTTTACAATTTGGATTCGAGTGAATAGTCCCACTCTTACAAATCTGGTTTTGTATAAGTAATTTTGTTGAATGTTAAGTCATGATTTTTGATACAATTGATTTGCCAATGATGATTTATTCTGAGGTATTATTTGTATTTAAAATATGTATCTTTATCTTAATATATGAAGAGAATACTTTTCAATGTAAAAAGGTTTGGATAATTTGAGACCCTGGGCTCAATGGAAACCCATTGGTAACTTGGTGATATATTTAAAAGGCTTACTTTAATTGAAGATCCATTAGTAATTCCTTGGCAACCTGCAAGTGCACCTGTGTATATCAGTTCTGATCTGTAGAAGAAATAAGGGGGTGAACTGGCTAGGTGTAATACGGTTGGACTTGGAGATCCAGTTCTGGTTCCTTGTTAGATTCCTATGGGTCTAGAACCACTGGATAATCCCAGAAAATTCTCAGGTGCACTTGTGACCACCCTGTGACAGTTGGAGCTATAAGGAGGAGGGTGTACTTAAATAATATAACTGATTGGTATTTTAGATGGTTTAGGGGTGATCTAATCGGTTCTGATTACCTATTGAATTATTTGGATCCAACCAACATTTCCTTAAAGAAAGAGAAATACGATTTAAAAACATTTTACTTGATAAATATATTTTGGATTTATGAAAAAGTTATTTTTAAGAAAAAGTATGGGAGAGTTTTTAGGAAAGTCTTGGTTTTGATGGAACATTCGTTTAACAAGAATATTTAGTTTCAAAATATATGTCTTTCCAATGGATTTCATATAATCAATTTGTAAATTAAATTTCAGTCTTTGATGGGATTACTCACTCACTAAATATTCGAAACTCCTTTAATAGAAATAAAAGGAATTAAATAGTAAATGTATACAAAACAGTAATTGATAAAATAATAATAATTATGTGTTGTATCAGTTTGTGTTCCGATGGCCAGGAGGATGAAGATCTAGTTTAGGCTACTATGTGTTTAATTTATTATTGCATATGCTTTGCTAGGTAAATAATCTATATGGTTTGTTTGTGTTGACGTCAGAATTTGATTCGTATAGAGAGTCCTAGCTTTCGGCCAACGTCGCAAACCCAATGTTGCTTCCCGAAGTGTGAAGAGATCAAAGGAGAGGAAGAAAGATAAGGTGGTGCAGTATTTTTAATGTGGTTCGACTAAATCTGGGTGGTACCCGATCCTACGTCCATGGTTGAGCTTTTATTAATATTTGAAAAGAGATTATGATAGAGTTTTGGCATACAAGTTTCCAGCCTCTTCCCCTCTTCTAACAATGCATTCCTATTTATAGAGGAAGGAAGAGTTACATAAAATAAATACAAGTTACAGTTGTGTTACATTAAAAAATAAATAGAAAAGACAGTGAAACTACTGCAATTCGACTGCTACAAGCTTCTATCTACGGGGTGGTCTCCTCTTGTCAGCTATAGTCTTGCATTTGTATCTGTTTGCCACTCGGTATTGTTTTATTGTGTGATATGTCTATTATCCCGAGCTGGGGTTCCTAGCTCGAGGTCGCTGTAGCGAGCTCAGTGTCGCTAAAGCAGAATAGTGAGCTCGGACAAGGTAATCGACTACTTGGTAAGCTAGTCTTATGACGACCTCACTGTGTCACTCTCTGGTGGTAAGCGGGGTGGAGCTCACTGGCCGTCTTTAGCGAGTCGAGTAACTTAACCTCTACCAGGCTCAAGTTTGTCTCATTCTCTTAAGGCCATTTTTTACCTATAACATAAGCCCCCCAACTCTCGGTTTGCTTTACAAACTAGGAGTTACAACTTTTCTGAGGCTTTGTTCGTATCTCCAATTAGAGTCCTTGCTTGACCGGATTATTGTTTCAGATGTCTTTTCATTCTACTTTAGGCCATGTTTCTTTTGTTTGCCATTTTTGGTTGTTGGCATGGCATTGCCGCTCGTTTTGGGCCATTGGATGAAGATCAGCTAGATGTCTTCTGGATCTTTCAGTGGACTGAGTTGGTCTTTTTATACCCTCAGGGACTTCTTCTTTCGCTCAGAGAAGTTTAATGGAAGAGACTGATGAACCCCTTGCGTTTTCAGTGCCTTGCTTCCGACGAAGCTTGTTGAGATATGGATGGCCTGTTGCAGAGTTTTGGGAGTCATGGATAGCCTGTTGCATGTGGCTTCGTCACAACATTTGTCTGGTGGGCTTTTAGGGAGTCTTATGTTAATTTGGACTATCTTCCCTAGCTCCCTTCATAGAATCCAGCATGGCTATTGGGACTCTCATTGCCCTTTTGGGCTACACTAGGTTTGTTCCAGGAGGGGCCATCGATCGGGTATGGGAAGACTGTAGGAGTGGAGTTGCTAGTCTTTCTGTTGGTTGGGAGTTTGCCTCTTGGTTTAGCCGGCTCATCACTTTCTAGTCGGGATGGTAGTATTAGGCTTGTAGGCTTTTTGCCTTTGTTTTTGTATTTCTTCTTCATCTGATGTAATTTTGTCTCTTTAAGGCTTTTTGATGTATGAGCTCTTCTATGTAGCTTCTGAAAGCTATATCGGATGCTTCATGCATCGTTGCTTGTATATTTTTGATGATTAATGAAATATTTCTTTAACCAATCGACTGTGCTTTAGCTTTCTATCTTTCATTTGGTTGCCTTCAGCAAGTGAAAATCAGGTCACATGGAAGCTGTGACTGATGAGGGCTCATACAAGAGCTATGATTTTCTGGTCATATGTTGGCTGTGAACATGTGTATTACATGAGAGCTGCAACAAGTTTGTTTTGGAATCCTTGCCATGTGGCAAGCTAGTCATCTATTGTTTGAATTAAATATGCTGTCGAGGTAGGATCTTAGGCTGTCTCACCCTCGAATGTGAGGTAGGCTCTGGGGCCGTCTCGCCCTTGGACGCAAGGTAGGCTTTGGGGTCGTCTCTCCCTCAGATAGGTTTTGTTTTTGTTTATGCTATCGCGAGGTAGGCTCTGAGCCGTCTCACCCTCGAACAGGTTTTGTAGTAATCAAGATGATAGCTCGTTGTATAGCAAGGTCGCACATCCATACCACAACAAGCTCGTTGCTCAGTGGTCGAGGAATTTGTACTCTCAATCGCAGTTTGTGGGACTTGGTTTGCTTTGGATGTATCGATGGTGTAGGCTTCGTGTCGTCTTAGCCCCAAATGAATCCTTGCAATGGTGGAGTGAAAACTCGCCGCTTGGATAATGCTTTTTCGACCAATTGACAACTTACATTGATTCAGCATTAAATGATTCATACAACTCATTGTTATCAATCTTAAGAAAATATTACCGGATTAGAGTGTGGTCCTGATAGAGGGCTCAAGCTCTCAAGTAGTGATTCACTGAGCCTATTGAGCTCACTGCTCTAATGGTCTTACCACGTAATCCTGTAATCAGCCTCTTCTGATGAGGTCTTCAATAGCATCTTTTAGTGTCCGACATTCTGAGGTGGTGTGTCTAGACTTATTGTGATAAGTGTAGAATCTGCTTGCATTTCTAGACTTGGTGGAGGCTCTCACTGGTCTGGGCTTTTCGAAGTTCTCATTGTACTTTTTCACAGTAAAAATTTTATCTTATGTATCTGACAAGATACTATAGCCTTCGAAGTGACCTCCAGATTGCTGGGGCTTTGCTTTCTTCGCGAGTTGAAGAGTGGCGTTGTCGTAACTCTCACCACCCCTTTTTTTGCTCATGATGGGATTGTTGGGATCCACTTTCTGTATAGGTTCCTTTGTTTTGAAGGTTTCCTCCCATCTTATTTGCTTAGTAGCTCACTCATAGAATTCAGCGAGGTCTCAAGCTGGGGATTTGTAAAGGCTTTTGTATAGCTTTTTATCTTTACAGAGTCCTATCAAGATGGCCATTAAGAGGCTTTCCTCCAAAGGATTCTCCACGGAGTTAGCTTTATGCCTGAATCGGGCTATGTAATCTTTCAGCGATTCATTTTTATGCTAGAATATCATTACGAGATGGCAAGGAGGCACGAGCTACCTATTGAGTGCCTGATATTGGTCAGTAAATTTTTTTTAGCATTTTTCCTAGCTGTTGATACTATGAGTCGAGAGGTGTCTGAACCATGCCTGAGATACTCCTCTTAATGTGGCTGAAAAGGCATGATATTTCACCAAGGGGTCAGTTATCTAAAGATTCATCTGGATATTGAATGCATCCAAGTGGTCACTTGGGTCGTTGTTCCCGTCGTACAACAAGATTACAGGCACTTTAAGCTTTTGTGGGAGGGGCTGCATCTCGAGTTCCATAGAAAATGGTGAGCTTTCTTCCTGGTGAGGTTGGTTGTTTTGAGACTGTGGGCATTCTTCTAGCCACTTAAGCCTTAAGAGGATTTCTTCCATTCTTTGGTTCTGTGTTTCAGGTTGAGGGGTGGAGCTTTCTGTTCGTTGCGAGCCCCTTAGTTGTTGACTATCACGATCTTCATGAGTTTCCCTCTAAGCCTCTTTATGAAGCATTGGAGCTATGTCATGATTTCTTCTTGTCTTTGTACATTTTGAGCTTGAGCCTACACAGACACTTTAATAGTCTTAGTTAACTTTCATACCATATTTTCGAGTGCTTGTCAAGGTTGGTCGGGCGTTTGAGCCTCTTGAGTTTCAAGGGTAGCAGTGGAATGCTAGTGAGCCCTCACAATGGGAGTGTTTGCTAGTTGGAGGGCTGGAGTAGTTAAACTCTGAGTGGTTCTTCCTCTTGCCATTGTTAAGCTATAATGGACACTTCAGAGAGTAGACGGATCCCCACAGATGGCATCAAAAATGTTGACGTCAGAATTTAGTTCGTATGGAGAGTCCCAAATTCTAGCCAATGGGGGTGAATTCGCAGACCCAATGTTGTTTCTAGAAGTGTGAAGAGATGAAAAGAGAGGAAGAAAGATAAGGTGGTGTAGTGTTTTTAACATGGTTTAGCTAAATCTGGGTGGTATTCGACCCTATGTCCACACCAGAGCTTTTATTAATATTTGAAAAGAGATTATTATAGAGTTTTGGCATACAAGTTTCTGGCCTCTTCCCCTCTTCTAACAATACATTCCTATTTATAGAGGAAGGAAGAGTTACATAAAATAAATACAAGCTATAGTTATGTTACATCAAGAAATAAATAGAAAAGACAATGAAACTACTGTAATTGGCTGTTGTAGGCTTTTGTCTGTAAGGTAGGCCCCTTTTGTTGACTGTAGATTTGCATTTGTATGTGTCTGCTGCTTGATATTATTTTACCATGTGATGTGTCTGTTATCCTGAGCTAGGGTTCATAGCTCGAGGTTGCTGTGGAAGGTCGCTGTCGTTGAAGTGGAATATTGAGCTTGGGCAAGGTAATTGGCTACTTGGCTAGCTGGTCTTGTGACAACCTCGCTGTGTCGCTTTCTGGTGGTAAATGTGGTGGAGCTTGCTAGGCATCCTTAGCGAGTTGGGTAACTTAACCTCTACCAGGCTCGAGTTTATCTTGTTTTCTTAAGGCCATTTTTTGCCTATAATAATTTGTAAGATCTCACATAAATTGGTGTTAAGACCTGGTTGTTAGATAGAAATATTTATTGTATTATGATTATGATTGAGTCCTGCATGCCCAATAGGTTATTGTTATCTAGTTTAGGCTACTACATGTCTATTTATCTATTATACAGGTTTTGATAGGTGTATGGCCCTTATTGTGTATTAAGGCTTTGAGCCTGAGTGTCCAGATTATAGGGGAAACTCTATCGGATTTTCAGCAGAAATAGATATATTCATAAGTCTGTATGCATAATCAGGCTTGTAGGAGGTTTCTTATGAGTGACCTTCTACGCCAGTCACAAACTCTTTGGGTGGGTCTTGACAAAGGTGGTAAAGGTGGTATCAGAGTAAAGGATTTAGGGATATGTGTATCATATGATATCATAGAAGTGCCAAACTCTTAATATAGGATAAGCGTATCTAGTTCATGTTAGTGCGCCTACATGAATAGGGATGCATTGATGCCCATATCATGAACATATTAATAGTTTCTATAATTTCTAAATCTTCTGTTCCTATCTATACATGTATTGTGATTCTATATGATACAGTACATGCCTTTCATTGCATGATAGTAGAGTGATACAAATGATAGCCACATAGTGGACAAAAGTTCGTAAACATTGTATGATATTCTGTTTATAGTAGTGAACCAAAGGGAACATTGTTTCAATTTTTCTGAAAGCCTTTGAGTAAAAATCTGTCTTAACATTCGTTCTGAAGGCCCATAAATAAAGAAATGATATATTATTTACAGTACGGGATCGAGGCAGCATTGCCGCAGTTTTCTGAAAGAATTGAACATAGGGACATAAATGCTACAGAAAAGAAAAATTTGTTTTGGACATGTATGAGATATCTCAGACGAATAAGAAAATTATATGTTCAAAAGGATTTTTAGGAAATTCTGATTGATGTTTTGTCACGACCCAATTCCCAGGTCCGTGACCGACGTAGAAGATCACCCATAGAAGACCTCCTACAAGCCTAACTATACATTTTGACCATTAATTATCTGTTATTCCTGCCTAAAATTCGGCAGAGTCTCCCCTATAATTTGGACACCGAGGCTCAAGGTCTTATTTTATCTGAACCTGATAAACAATTTAAATATATACAGTGGCCCAAACTAAACAACAACAATTTACTGGGCATCCAAAACTCAATTAATATGTTAGAGTTACTATATATATAGATATATTATACATATAAATATATATAACAGAGAATTTACATATGGATTCTAAGGAAACTCTTTCTAGTAATCATGGCATTTCCATATTTTGCATTACCGTCCCTTGGGCTTTTATTGATTTTCTGACTAATAATTGTATTTCCCAGCCACACCAGCTGTTCTTTTGATATTACTCAGCCTTAAAGGCTGTTTTACAGATCTTACCTGATTACCATTGGGTTTCCAGGGAATCTAGTTTTCAGATTTATTATTATTATTAGATTTATTATTACAGAAGTATATAGTATATGATTTACATAGGTATAGAGAGATAGAAAGAGAATGGATACAAAAGATGGATACCTCAGAATAAACTCATTATCGGTAATTTAAGGTACAAAAAATTACTGTCTTATTATTTATTTAATAAGAATGCTTCTTATCACAAGATAACAATTACAACATACCATAATTATACACAACAACCCAGAAGCTATACGGAATCAACAGTTCAAACCCGCTAATTATTCATAAGTATTTCAGAAGTATTTCGGAAGCAATTTGCAGTAAATTAGTCAACTATTCATAAATACTCATCTTTACACACATATACAGATATCTTGATAACTATCAAACCAATTACTAGAAAATAAATCTTTTGTTCTATGATTGTTCATTAAGGTCTAAACTACTAGTACCCAGCTC
>JANHAO010020175.1:0-12980 GCA_026873985.1 Saraca asoca | reverse complement strand
TTGACTGAATGAGATAACTTCTCACCACGGACTTCATCTTATGTATGCAATACACGATGAATACAATATAAGATGAATGTACAACTTTTTTATCTAAATGCACAGAATGTATAGTCCAGGATGCAATAGAACTCAATCAAATTGGTCTAGGGCACCCATCCAGACTAACACAAACATCTCATAGAGAGTGACTATTGATTGGGTGATCCTTCTCCCTCACACAAATTAAAACAGAACCAATGGGTTATTTTAAGCCCTATATAGGTTAGCATAGAAATATTTGATGAGTTCCACATCTTAGGCTTCATCACATGTAGCATTACAAGAAAATAGGTGATTTTCAATGTCTTTTGATGACAAAAATTGAACATTAGAAATTCTTCAAAAAAGATGTTTGAAAATAAGGAAAATTCTATTTTGATTTATCCAACATCCTTAGACGTCAAAAATAATGACATGTTGATTATTTGACTTCTTTATTTGTCAAATAATATGACTAAAATTTTTTCAAAAAAATATGAGACATCATTATTTTGGACACCCATGAATGTCAAATATGCCAAATCATCACTTGATGATGTGACATCATTCAATGTCCCAAAACATCCCAAAGTCAAAAAAAATCTCAATTTTTTTTAAATTTAACTTTAAATTAGCTCTGGCATGTGAAATTTTCTAACATCTATAGATTTTCGAAAATGATATTATTGATGTTGGAAATCTGATGGATACAAATGAAATCATATCTAAAATCGAGTAGGCCCTTCTTTTCCTATTTCATTTTATTTTGTCTGCCCTAACCCGCATTCCTCTCTCTTTATCTTTTATTGTACCATTATCGATACTGCCCACTATCGAAGGATAACTGCCAAATTATCGTTATCGTTGCCTCTCAGCGGGTCCACCTCACACTGTTTTCACATCTTGCCATCGTCGCACCTTGCACTTGGTGTGCCACCACCTCTACCATAGTTGTGCTGTTATTATTGCCTCTTTTCTCCTCTTATCTCAAATGCTGGAGGCCACCATGCCTATCTACCATAGCTCAATGTTGGCAATCATTGCAATAAATTAGTAATCATTTACAATGTTTCAAAATGAAATAAATTTATACAACTTCAATAATTAGCCTAGGTTTTCTTTTTTGTTTGCATATCTGGGTTTTTAGAGGAATATTCTTGAAATTTTGAAAAGGAAAATTGTTATGGTGTAGATCACAATATTGGGGGATTTTTATCCAATATTTGTTTATTTTGCTAAAGTTTTTATGTTCCCATCATGTTAAGACTCGTGATTTATTATTCTTAAATATTTATTTATTTTTTAAATTGTTATCATGCACATTGTTAATATAGATGTCATAGAGACAATCAGTTGTAATGATATATAAAAACTAAATATTTTAGTATATTTAATAAAACATAATGTTTTGGCCTCTTTATCAATATAGTTTTAATATATATATATATATATATATGAGTGTGTGTGTGTTTTGATTTACACACACACAACTGGATAAAGTAATTGAGATATAGTTATGTATGAATTACTTATAGTTGGGATTGTAATTATGAGATAATTTACACATATAATTATATTTCTATATATTTTTGGTTGTTGAATTATAGACACAACAGGATACCAAGAATACATAAGTAAACTAGTATATATAATGTCACATTCTTTGAGAAGAATGTAGTGACCTCATACACTATAGATATGTTGATATCTAAACAAGATATATAGTATGTTATGCAACATATAGTTGGATTGACCCATCATGAGAGACTATATAGAATGTTACCATGTATTAATGAACTTCTTATGTGAAAGATGATATAAGTGATCCTTAGACTTGATATTAATATAGTTCCTTATGTATGGAGTTAGGTACTTCGATATTATTCTAGACTTGCACTCTTAAAGAGTATATATGAATAATTGTTGCATGCAACATAAAACACATGAAGGCAATTATTGATAAAGAAAGAATTCATCCTCTATGGTAAAAATGAAAGATATTCAAAAGATATTTGATACTTGTGCTATGATTAAAATTATAAGGCTATGTATAATACATACATAAAATGAGTTTTATGTATAATCAATTTTGATATAGCACATACTAGTCAAACACGCACCTATAATTGGATATTCAAATTAAGGTTGACAATTAAACCATACCTTAAGTCTAATTTGAATATTTAAAGATGAAGGGATTGAATGAGATACTAATACTTTGTCACAAAAGTTATTAATTTTTATAAATCTATTCCTGTTATTTAGGAGGTCATAATGCTTTGTTAGAAGCTAATCATGTGAATTTGTTTGAATAATTTAGGGAAATTATGTTTGAATTAAAAAGAGTTTAATTCAATTTAGCTTATAAATAAATTCATTGCCTATATGAATGGAAACCTAATGGCATACATAATAGAATCTTTTTGATCCAAAGTCAAAGGAAAAGTTAAAATGCAAAATGTTTTGAATTCAAGTGTTGAATTAATGAATATCTTGAAATTTGAAATGATTATTAAGTGTTTTAATATGATTAGAAGTATTAATTAATCAATGATTTAATAATTCTAATATAGATTACAATTATTAAATAGTAGCAAATTTTCAAAGTTAACATTTGAATGTTGTAAGAATATTTATATTAACTCTAGAGAAGATTATAAATAGAGGAATAGTTTCTCACTTACAAAATTGTTTTAATTAATAAATTAAAATAATTTGAGGGTTATTGTATAAGAGTTAATGAGTTTGACTTATGAAGGAGTATGGACTCCTTAGGCCAAGAGGATAGCACAAAAGCTTAGAATATCAACCCTAGTTATGCTGTCCATCCATATGGTAAGGTGGATGGCACAAGCAAGGGAAACCCTAGCTTGTGCCCCACTGTTGCTTATGCTTTAATCTTTTCTATTTAAATAAGAGAGATGCCAACCTTCTGAGTGAAAGATGAAGACAATACACTAACCCTAGCACATGTGCTGTGTGTGTGATCTCTTCTAATCTCCTTTTTATATTCAAGCACCAACCCTAGCTAAATGAATTTATGATTCCTTAGAGCGCTAGCATATCTTAAGCTAAGGACTTAATTTTCTTACTCTATCTATTATGTGAACATTGATGAAGGCTTTGAATTAAATTGGTTCATGTGGATCACCATTGGCATTGAAGATCAAATTTGAAGGAGTTGCTCAAAGATAATTTAGAGGATTTGATTGTATGGTTTATTGGTGAGTTCATGAAATTGCTTAGAGATCAAATTTAAATTTGAAGATTAAGGATTCTAAGACCAACTCTTAAGAAGGTATAATTCAAATAACTACTTCTAAGTTTATTTGAATTATACAATGCTTTATGAATCAATTTGTAAACAATATGCTCTGTGTTTGGGAAAAATTTTAAATTGTTGTTGCGCATACTTGATGCTTTTGATCTATTTTTCTAATAAGTGGTATAAGAGTTGTTATTTTCATTAAATACATGATTAAAGATTTAATTGTTATGGTGATAATAAAGATTGTGTGCATGTTGTAATTGGGTTCCATATGATAAAAAAAATTTCGTTCAAAGTGTAGAAATTTTCTTTTGAAAAATTTTCAAAACCAATATAGATTAGATCCACATTTTGAGTGAAAAATGCATTAGAAAGGTGCTTTCTAGCTGCTATGGCAACTTGCTGGCCAAACACAAGGCTTACTAGTCGAACACAAGCCTATTGTTTGAACACAAAGCAGCTAATCGAACATAGTGTTGATTGGACTAGCATAGCTGGATGAAATTCTAGCACCGCATGCTATGGTTCTGACTACCTTGATTGGGTATGATGATAACCAATCAACCTATGCCTTAATTGCACATATAATTTAGGAAATTAATTGCAATCGCAATCAATTTTGAAAAGAAAAAAACTACCTAAATTGCACTTTTGTAATTATGGAAAATTTCCTTAACTTTGGATCTAATTTAAGTATGATTACAAATTGATTAGAAAAATTTTTGGATACTTTCTTTTTGTTTATTTACTAGATTGCACAGTTTTGGAAAGTATAATGGGTTTGACAAATTGATTGATTTTGAAATTAATCAAGATTAATTTCTAAAATAGATTGATTGTTATGTTTTGATAATGGAATCATATTAGTTAACTTAAATTAAGCATGACTATAATTTGAATCAAATAGTTATTTTTTTATGCTTTCTTATTTTATATATGTTATATATATGTATACTTGAATGCATGGAAGGATGATTATGGACTAAATACATTTATGAATGTATGTTCTATTATTGGGTATTTTATTAAATAGGGCCTACATATTTTGCCTTTCTCTCAACTTTTAAATGTAAAGTTCGCTTCTCATCTCACTCTCCTTGAATGTAACTCAAGGTTTCTTCTATATGATGTAATTAGTTACATAGTATAGAAATTAGAATGTTTTATTTTATTTTTGTATTTGTTGAAGACAAAGGTGCTTGAAGCTTGATAGTGCATGGCTTATGGAGATAAGAGGTATGTTCCATAGAGCTTTTCCTTTTTGAGGCTCAAGGGAAATAATTTTTAGTTAGTCAATAATCATCTTATATATATATATTATGCATGCATGTGATCTATATTATGATATGAATATGATGTATGTATGACATTGGCTAGTTGATCTATATGTGAACATAGAGTAGTAAATGTATGTGTGACATAAACAAGTCCTTTAAATAGTTAAGCCCTGATCTAATTAAAAAATTCCTAACTAATTTAAATTTCATGTTAAGAACATGATTAATCACCACCCATCAAGATAATGGTAACTAGATATTGATTTTGTAATAACTTGTTGGCATCCATCAAGGTTATACAACATATTTCATGTTATTATTATTAGAACATTAGTAATGTTCTTGTTTGATGGTTTTAACTTACCAAATATGTATAGTTTAGATGGTCCCCATCGTGACTATACAATGTTTGGGTGTAATTAGGTTTCACTTTGAACATTATAAATAAAGGGTTATTAATAATGTTTGATGTGATGGATAATAAATGATAAAGAGTTGTCAACCTAATGATTATGATTTACATTGAGATGTAATTGACAAGTTGATTTGTCTACCTAGTCTAATTTATTTGGTTTCCTTAGCCTCTATTAAGATCAAATAAATTAAGTAGGGATTTTAACCCAATAAGATTATCATCCAAGGTGATGATATGATTCTATGATAGAGAGTCATTAGAATTGAAGAAAATAGTGGGAGTTTATTTTATTAAAGTCCATATAAAATTAAACATTATGCTTAGATATTAATCTGCCTTATTTTTATTAAAGGTTGTTAAAATGATGAATAACATCTCCTTCAGAAACATACACACTAGTAATAAGCTAACTAGCCGAAATTACATGGATTGGTTATAAAACTTGAAGAATGTCCTCAACCAGTAAAAGAAGTCTACATTATTGAGAAGGACCCTCCTATACTTCCATTTGAAGGTTTGAATGAGTTTGCAAGTTTTGACTATGTTATTCACAAGAAATATTAGGAAGATGATGTACAAGTAGAATATGTGATGCTAGCTCCAATGTTTCCTAAACTTTAGAAGCAACTTAAGAATATGATCCCCTTTGAGATGGTTCTACATTTGTTAGAATTATACAAAAGGCATGCTTATATTAAGATATACTGGGTATCTTGTTAACTTTTCAACTATAAGATGGTTAAGGGATCATCTGTTGCAACTTATATGCTAAAGATGATTAGGCTAAAATAGAGATTGGCCCAACTTGATCATGTAATTGACAGTGATCATGTAATGAATATCATACTACATTCCTTTCTTAAGTCTTATGGATAGAGGTCTCTCTTGTAGGGTTACTCAGATTATCGAAATGACTTTCAAGAAAGAACAACTTATGTTGATAGTTAGTACCTCTTCTAAGCCTAAGGTGGGAAAGAAGAAGTCTATGACTAAGGTTGAGAAATCTTAAAAAGATATACTAAAGAAGGCCAAAGAAAAGGCTCCTAAAGGCATTTGATACTATTGCAGAGTACAAGGCTATTGGAGGCAAGATTGTAAAGCTTATCTTAAGATTGTGAAGTAGATGAAGCTTTTGCTTTAGGTAAAAATGTCCTTGTGATGGATACAAACTTGTCTTACTGTTTTGTTGATTCTTGGTATTAGATATTGGTAATGACTTACACATTTGCAATGATGTGTAGAGACTAAGAAATAGTATAAATTAGTAGAATGGTGAAGTGTACGTTGGGAGTGAAGCAAAAGGTGCTGTTAGTGTAGGAATATACTTTTTAGAATTGCCTATGTGCTTAATTGTAGAACTAAATAACTGTTATTATGTTCTTGTAATTTCTAAGAATATTATTTCTATTTCTTGTTTAGACTAAGAAGAATGTGCTTTTACCTTTAAGAATAAGAGTGGTTCTTTTTCACATGGTAACTTGTTTTATGGTAGTGGCAAACTTGTTAATGGATTGTATATTCTAGAACTAAGATAAGAGATTTTAACTATCGAAAACAAGAAACCAAAGTTTAATGAATCCATAAATCATCTTATGTTTGGCATTGTAGACTTGGTCATATTAATGAAACTAGAAGCACAAAGTTACATAAAAATGGATACTTGGATCCATTTGATTACCAATCATATGAAATTTGTGAATTATGTCTCATTAGGAAAATGACTAAGAAACCCTTTATCAGAAAGGGTGAACGTGCTAAAGAAGTGCTATAGTTAATACATAGTATTATATGCAGTCCAATGACTACTCTAGCAAAAGGCTTATTTTCCTACTTCTTTATCTTTATCGATGACTATTCTAGGTATGAGTATGTGTATTTGATGAAATACAAGTATGAAGCCTTTGAAAAGTTGAAGGAATTCAAAAATAAAGTAGAAAAATAAATTGTAAAAAGTATCAAGACACCTAGATCTGATCAAGGCAAAGAATACTTAAGCCAATAATTTAGGGATTATTTAATGGAGTTTAGAATTTTGTCACAATAGCCACAATTGAATGGTATTTCAAAAAGGAGGAACAACACTTTGCTTCACATGGTGTGGTTTATGTGAGCTTTGCAGCTATACCAATCTCTTTCTGGGGCTACAGTTTACAAACTATTGCATACATCGCTAATTGTGTCCTATCAAAGTCTATTGATAAGACACTATATAAGCTATAGTTTAGGAATAAACCAATTCTTTCACATTTGAAAATTTAGAGATATTCTGCTTATGTGAAGAGGATCACCATAGACAAACTAGGGTATAAGAGTGATATATGTTTATTTGTGGGATATCTTAAGGAAACAAAGGGTTACTACTTTTACTGCCCTATTGAAGAAAAGGTTTTTGTCTCAACAAATGCTACTTTCATGGAAAAGAAGTTTATCCTTGAAAAGGTTAGTAGGGGTAAAGTAGAACCTAAAGAGTTTCAAGAACCATGAAATAATATAGATCACATGGTTAAGGATGAGCCTGATTAAGTATCTCAAATGGTTGAGATAAATAATTAAGTTGAAAGTACACTTGTGCTCTAAAGATCTAGTATGAAACATCATGAACTTGAAAGATATGGTTTTCTTTTCACACAAGAGAATGACCTAACAATTGCTCAAGTCAATGAACCTAATAGTTACCAGGAAGCAATATTAGATAATGATTTCTTGAAGTGACAAGAAGCCATGAAATCCAAAATGGATTCAATGCATGAAAATTAAGTATCAGACTTGATCACTATACTAGAAAGAATAAAACCTATTGAGTGCAAGTGAGTTTTTTGGAGAAAGACAAATATAGATTGCAAAGTACAAACCTACAAGGTTAGATTGGTGGTAAAAGGTTATAGGCAAGTACAAGGTATTAACTATAAGGAAACCTTTATGCTAGTTATCACATTGAAGTCTATTAGGAATTTACTTGTAATAACTGCATATCATGACTATGAAATTTGACATATGGATGTCAAAATAGCTTTCCTTAATGGAAACTTGAAACAAGATGTATAGGCATATGTTGACATTTGGAAAAACATATGGATATATGTTATAGAACATATGTCTTGATTGACCCACCATAAGAAACCATAAGAAATGTTATTATGTGTTAATGGAATTCTCATGTGAAAGGTGGTGTAAGTGATCCTTAGACTTGAGATTAACATAATATTTTATTTATAGAATTGTTTACTTTGATTTTATTCTATGACTTACACTCTTAAAGAATAGATATGAATAATTTTTGGTGCACATGAAGTATATGAAGGTAGTGATCAATTAATAAAGAATTCATCCTCCTTGGTAATAACAAAAGATATTCAAAAGATGTTTTGACATTTGTGCTATGTTCAAATTCATAGGCTTTGTATTCATGATACATAAATTTGGGTTGACACTTGACCAATATCCTAAGTCTAATTTGAATATCAAGAGATGAATGGATTGAATTACACAATACAACATTATCACAAAAGGTTTTAATTTTTACAAATCTATTCCTAGCATTTAGGTGGCCATGATATTTTCCTAGAAGTCAATCATGATCTATGAATTTATTTGAACAATTTAGAAAAGTTTTGTTTGAATTAAAAAGAGTTTTAATTCAATTGTGCTTATAAAAGCTTGCAAATAAATTCATTACCAACATTAATGGAAATCTAATGGGTCACACATGATATGATCTCTTGGAAAAAGTTAGAGTGCAAAATGTCTTTAATTCAAGAGTTCAGTTAGTGAACATCATGGAAATTTAAAATAATTAATTGAATATTCTAATATAATTAGAAGTATTAATTATTAATGATTTAATAATTCTAATAGAGATTAAAATTATTAAATAGTAGCAAATTTTCAATGTGAAAGAATATTTATTCTAACTTTGGAGGAGATCATTAGTGGAGGAATGTTTCTTCACTTTGAAAGTTATTTTAATTAATGTATTAAAATAATTTGGGAATGATTACATAAGAGAACTTATGAGTTTGGACTTTTTGAAAAGTGTTTGTGCTTATTACACATAAAAGAGGCCAAATAAGGATAATGAGTTTGGACTCATTATGACCTAATCAAGGATTTTCACTAGCCATGTCGCCTATCCACTTGATGAGTGGATGACACAAGCAAGGGGAAACCTTAGCTTGTGTAGCACTCATGCTTACTCCTTATTTTTGTTTCCTAATCTCTTCTATTTAATGCTAACCCTAATACATGTGCATGACACAAGTGTGTAACAACACACATCAGTTCAAACCTACCACATATATTGTGTGCCCAACTCTCTTTGCATGATCACTTTTTATCTCATCTTTGAATTCAAACACCAATCCTAGTTAAGCAAATTTGTGATTCCTTGGAAAGCTATCACTTCTTAAGTTAAGTGGTCGATTTTCTTACTCTACCTGCCATACGAACATTGGTAGATGCTTTGGATCAAATTGGTTGGTGTGGATCACTGTTTGTATTGGAGATTAAATTTGAAAGAGTTATTCAAAGACAATTCGTAGGACTTAATCATACTGCTTGTTTATAGAATTGCTTGGAGTTCAAATTTATATTTAGGGGTTAAGGATTCTAAGAACAACTCTTGAGAAAGTATAATTTAAATTGTTACTTTAAAATTATTTGAATTATATCATAATTTATGAATTAATTTGTAAATGACATGATCTAGGTTTGACATAAATTTTAATAATTCTGCTATACATATTTGATACTTTTGATCTATTTTTCCCATTAGTGGTATCAGATGTGAAACCATAGAACATTATATTCATAGATGCCTGTGGTCGATATTCATCCTTCCATTCATTCAAGTATATATGAGACATATAAAATATAAAATCATAGAACACTAACTATTTGATTCAAATTATGGTCATACATATCTCAAGTTATTTTATTAGCATTTAATTCAAGTATGTTGAATAATTTGATTCTATCATTAAAACATCACAATTAATTTATTTTTAAAATTAATCCCAATTAATTCTAAAATAAATCAATTAGTTAAATCCATCATACTTTCTAAATTTTGGAATCATGTAAATAAATAAAAAGAAAGTTTCTAAAATTATTTTCAATTAATTAGTATTGATAATTAAAATAAAAGAAAAGTTTCCATTTCCAATCAGTTTATAATTATATTCAAATTGGATCCAAAGTTAAGGAAAGTTTCCATAATTAAAAAAAAAACATAATTTAGGCAAGTTTTCTCAAAATTGGTTACGATTACAATTAATTTCCTAAATTCTATTTGTGTAATTAATTCATGGAGTTGATTGATTGTCATCACAATTAATCAAGACTATCATCACAATAAATCAAGGTTGCTGCAACCACCATTTGTGGTGCCATGAAAATCGACTAGTCATGGTGGTCTAACTAGTATGAAGTTTTGGCCAGCTTGTTGCCTTGTTTGACTAGCTGAAGCAGAATTGCCCTATAGGAGTAAGTCAGCTTGCTACCTTGCAATTGTAAGTTGGCCTACTAACTGCCCTACCCTGCAAACTAGTTTCTAGCCTACCATAGCCCACCATAGCTGCAATAACAAGTTGGCTTGCTGCAAGCTATTTTTTATTCTTCAAAACTTAGTATAACTAGGCTATGTAACTCCCTGTTTTAAGGCATAATTCAACTCAATACAATTAAGTCTTTTGAGAGCAAATTTCTCAATTTCATTTCTGTATCTTAAGTTTTGCCAGCTTAAGTGGTGAAACTAGGCTAGAAATCATCATAGTGGGGTTCTAACTTTGCCAAGATTGATGTTTTCTTCTATCTCATTTATTTGCCCCTAAGCCATTTGGTATCAAAGCATCTTGATCCCACCTCCTTGCCACTTTGAAAAAATCACAAAATAGTAAAAACTTACCAAAACAACCACCCTATCGGAAAGCACATCTACCACCCTTGAAACACCTATTTCTAGTGCTCAAACCAGAAAAAAAAACCCACCATCATGCTTAGAAGGCCAAAAATAGCTAGACTAAAAAATTTCAACCCTAATAGAGCCACCAATTTCATTCATGCGTCACATGTGCCGGCAACTCTTGAGTGTGTATTACATGTGCCAACACATCATCCTCCATGTCAGCACCGCCACCATGTGTCTCGCCATGGCATCCATAACTTTCCAACCATATTCTACTAAGTGTCCGTTCTTGCCGTGTAATCTACCACATCGTTAGCCATGTCGTTGCCACGTTATCACCTTTAGCAAACAAAAAATTGCCATATGTCATACTTAGCCACGTCGCTGCTTACTCACTAGGTCACCCTTCTTTTTGGAAATTCACATACTAACCTCTTATTTTCAATAAATTTACATTTGGACCCTATTTTCTGAAATTTTCAAAAAAGACCTAAGTGTCGTATTTTTTTTAGAAAGGCCTTTTCCTTAATTTTAGTTTCTATATTCAAAATGTTTTATTTTTTTTAATTTTTTTATTATCTGATTTGAAAAAAAAGAAAAAAAGAAAAAAAAGAAAAAAAAGAAGAAAAAAAAGAGAGAAAATGAAGAGAAGAAAGAGAAATGCCTCCGAGACACCAAACTTGTTAAGAATTTGACCCTTGTGACATCAAGATTCAAGAACTTCAAGCTCAAATCGAGCAACTACAAATGCAACTTCTTGAAACTCAAAGAATGCCCTAGTGAAGAAGTGATTTCAATTCAGATACTAGTGTAGAAGAATGTAACCCTTTTGGAAGATTGCAAACCAACAAAGAAGCCCCATCATCTTCCTCACCTATTGGGCATAGACATCATCAAAAAAATTATGCCAGGCCTTCAAATGATCTCAAAATCAGACTAGATATTCCTGAATTTGAAAGAAGCCTACAATTAGATGATTTTATTGATTGGCTACACACTATTGAGCGTATTTTTGACTTAAAGGATATTTTGGAGGAAAAGTGTGTCAAGATTGTTGCCATCAAATTAAAGAAATACGCATCAATCTGGTAAGAGAACCTTAAGTGTCAATGAGAACAAGAAGGAAGATGCTGAATCAAAGCTTGGGATAAAATGCAACGAGAAATCACACATAAGTATCTTCTAGCCCACTATTGTCAAGAAATATTTATCAAACTTCAGAATTTGCACTAGAAGAGCATGACCATCGAAGAATATACAAGGGAATGTGAGCCACTCAAAATGAAGTGTGACGTTAATGAGGCTGAAGAGCAGAGTATTGCTTGCTACCTCAGGGGACTAAATTTAGAAATCACGAATGTTGTATCCTTGCAACAATACTTTACTATTGACAATGTTATGCAATTGGCTCTAGAGGTTGAGAAGTAGAATGTGAGGAAAAATACTACTAACTAATTTAGAACTAAAGAAACTACAAGCAATCACAGAATTCAGATCCCAAAAACCCTGTTACTCATAAGTCTAATGAATCAAAAGAAGCTGTGAAGATTGAAAGGGAACCCAAAACTAATCGTCCTATCAATCCAAACACATAAAAGTGCTTCAAATGTCAAGGGTATGGTCATATTGCTTCTGATTGCCCAAATAGGAGAATTATGGCCATTGTTGAAGGAGAAATTCATGAGGTATCCGATAAAGAGGAAAAAGAAGGAGTAGATGAATCACCTCAATCCGATGAAGAGCTCATCTTAGTTAATTGTGGAGAATCTTTAGTAGTACAAAGAAGCTTCCATACTACTACATGTCAAGAAGAAAACTGGCTTAGACACAACATCTTTTATACCAGGTGTACTTCTCGAGGAAAGGTATGTAATGTTATTATTGATAGTGGAACTTGTGAGAATGAAGTATCACACTACACAGTCGAGAAGCTTGGACTCCTAACAAAGGACCATCCCTAACCTTGCAATTGTAGTGATTAAGAAAAGGAAATGAAGTGAAGGTTACCAAGTGTTGCCTTATGTCATTTTCCATTAGGAAGAAATACCAAGATGAGGTATGGTGTGATGTCATCCCTATGGATGCTTGTCACTTATT
>JANHAO010020174.1:0-12959 GCA_026873985.1 Saraca asoca | reverse complement strand
ACTTATTTACAAAGAATCACTCTTATACTTCAATAATTTAAGTCTAGGAACATTAAGATAACTCTATTTTCATAGAGTTATTAGTAACCTAATGGGTCACACACAATAGAATCACTTTGATACAAAGTCAAATGAAGGTGAGAATGTAAAATGTTAAAAAATCAAATGAACATCTTGGAAATTTGGAGATTAATTAAGTGTTCTAATGCAATTAGAAGTGTTAATTAACCAAATATTTAATAATTCTAATGGAGATTGTAATTCTTAAATAGTAGCAAATTTCCATAGTTGATATTTAAATGTTAGAGAACATTTAAGATAATTAGAGGATGATTACAAAAGAGAGTTTATGAGTATGGACTCATAATAAAGTGTTTGAGCTTGTTGGAGGCAAAGAAGGGAGCATTAGGCTAAAGAGTATGGACTCCTTAGGCCTAGTGCAACCCATCCACCTTGGGTGGATGACACAAGCAAGGGATAACCATAACTTGTGTGTCATTCATTAAGTCTCCCCATTCTTGTTTTTGCTCCAAACTCCTCTATTTAAAGAGGAGAGGGCCCAAACCAAAAACACAAAAGTTATAGCCCTAGCACATGTGTTGTGCACTAACTCTCTCTTTGTGATCTCACTTATCTACTTTTTGCATTCAAACACCCAACCCTACCCTAGTGAACATTGATTCCTTAGAGAGTTAGCACCTATTAAACTGAGCAGTTGAATTTCCCATTCTACATCTTGTAGAAGCTTTGTATCAACTTAGTTCATATAGATCACCATTGGTGTTGGAGATAAATCTGAAGGAGTTGTCTAAACATAATTTGAAAGAGTTGATTATGGAGCTTGTTCATGGAATTGCTTGGAGAAGTAACTTAACATCAGAGACTGAGGATTCCAAGAATAACTCTTATGATGGTATAATTTCAACTATTGTTTTAAATTTACCTTACTTTTGAATTAATATGCAAACAACATGATCTGTGTTTGGAAAAAAATTTAATTTTTTGTTGCATATACTTGATGCTAATGATTGGCACATTTGATATGCTTAGATCCATTTTTCCCAAAAGGGTAGAGGTTGGGCACCGAATTCCCTATTGTGTCAAGTAGAGTTTCCTTCCTTACTACATAGGTTGGTTCACGAGCTCCCCGCTCTACTATTATAGGTGAGGCTAAAGTTGAGGGAAGCAATGAATGACAATCGAAGTGGAGCTGTCTATTGGTCTAGCAAGCTCTCAAGCTATTGTCCTATTGCAATTGGGCATTTGAAGAAAAGAAAGAGTGCATAAGACAATTGAAACTAGGTTGGGTTGGTTGTTTGGGGATGGTGTCAGATAAGGGGGTAGTGGACCCCTACTCACACTCAAATTCCTTTTTTATTCAGAAGAAAATTATGTAGTTAAAAATCTTTTGATGGGAACCCAAGAATTAGAATTGGGTCAGGGCATGAATAAGCTTAAAACAGTTATAGTTTATTCTAGAAGGCCTAGAATTAATAAAGTAAGTGGGCAGAAAACATTTCAGAAGGCATGCACATAGGTCAAGGTAGAAGGATGACAGAATACATGCTTTCTGGTGAGATAAGGATGAAGTGGCAGAGGTAACAGAATGCATGCTCTCTGATAAGGTAGGGGTGAGGTGGCATAACCCACTACATGCTAGATTGCATGCAGTGTAATTGACAACTATTATGGGGTAGCTCTATAAAAAGAAAAGGGGAGAGAAGTGCCAGGGAGTCTGGATTTTTTTGTATTTGGCTTGTGCCAAGGGAACCCTTTTTGGGTTGGGCAGAGCTGAGGCTCTTGTAATTTTCTTCTTACTCTTCTTCTTCTTCTTCTAGCCTTATCTGCACTTTTTGCAGTATTTCTTCTCTTCTTCTGGTTTTCTTCTACATCTATTGTATTATTTCTATACTACTGTTCTTCTTCTTCTTCTAATCTTAATCAGCACCATCTGTAGTATTTTCTCTATTCTTCTTCTTCTAATCTACTTCTGCACCTACTGCATTGTTTTCTGTTCTATTGGGAATTAAATCAAGGAGTTTTTGGGTTCCTAACATCTTTAGTAATTAGAAATAAAACACTTACTATATACATATTGTAAACACATCTATTCAACTTAGTAAACAAAAATTCATACATAAAGGTGTATAAAATAAACTAAGTTGAAAACTTGAATAAGGCCAAATTTAGCTTATTTAGTTTATAAGACTAGAACGCATAATTTTTTGTAATGAAAATAATATACTTACAACTTGTTTATCAAATCATAAAAATAAAGTTAATCATAGAATATGTGGGAACTTTGAAGTAAAACATTTAAGACATTTACATTTTCTAAAATTTTCACTTATTGCTATTTGTAAACAAAATTCATGGAAATTTCAAATGCGAATGTGGCACAGCAGATGTTTGTATGATAGGAATTTAAAATGCAAACATGATGTAATAAGAATTTAAATGATAGGAATTTGAAATGTGATTGTGGCTCAGTAGGAATCTAAAAATGCAAACATGATTCAACATGAATTTAAATTAAGGAAATTTAAAATGTGAACATGGCATAGCTAGAAATTAAATGAAGGGAATTGAAAATACAAATGTAACGCAATAGGAATTTCAATGACAAGAAGTTAAAAATGCAAAAGTGGTGCAGAATGAATTAATGATGGTAATTTAAAATTCGAACATGGCACGACTAAAATTTAAAATGTGAATGTGGCACAACTAGAATTTAAATGAAGAAAATTTAAAACGTAAACATGACACAATTGGAATTTAAATAACAGGAATTTAAAATTATAACATGGCACAATAGGAATTTATATGATAGAAATTTAAAATGTGAATGTGACACAATTATAATTTAAATGATAGAAATTTAAAATGCAAATGTGGCACAATGTGAATTTAAAGAGTGATGAAAGTAAATTGAAATAAAAAAATAAATTATAATTGAAAAATAATTTTTTAATGGGAAATCATTTGTAGCCTATAATTTTTTTAAAAAAGTTAAAAATTAGAATACAGTGATGATTTAAAAATAGTGGGAAATCAAATTATATTGATGAAAATAGGTTGAAAATTTAATTGCGGTGAATACTTCAAATTGCATTTGAAAAGGCATGGCCTAATCTTGGGATGCAAAAAGGCATCATCGTAATTTTGAAAATGACTAGGATGTTGCTATGACTATTGGAAGGACAATGTGGCATCCTAGAAAGTGACTAGAAATTGACATAGTCATAGAGAATGGTATGGTATCACCATAACCATCAGCAATACTTTGCATATCTTGGAAATGACAAAGCATCACCATTATCTTAAAAGAAATGCTAGACATTGCCACAACTATTGAAAGGCTTCACTATACCCTTGAAAGCACTCATTAAGTGCATTAAAAATGCAAAAGGAAATGTAAATTGCAATTTCAAACATGAGACAAATATGCACACATAGATTCTTCAAAAGGTAATAACTTGTGTTTGCAAATTTTCCAAAAATGCTAAGAACATTCAAAATCAAGTAGACATACATGTTTTGCTCTAGTTTTATGTGAAAGTGAATTCCAAATTACATTCAAAATGCATACATGCATATTAAAGGGCATTGCCATGACCATTGAAAGGCATCACCATACACTTGAAAGCATTCATCAAGTGCACTAAAAATACAAATGTAAATATAAATTGCAATGTCATGCATGCACACATAGATTCTTTAAAAGGTAATCACTTATGTTGGCAAGATTTACAAAAATGATGGGAACATTTAAAATCAATTAGACATAGAAATTTTACCTCAATTTTATGTGTAAGTGTCAATTTCAAATGATATTCAAAATGCACAGATGCACATTAAAGTGCATTGTCACAATCATTGAGGGCATCACCATACCCTTGAAAGCATTCATCAATTGCATTAAAAATACAAACGAAAATGTAAATTGCAATTTCAAACACGAGACAAACATGCACACATAGATTCCTTAAGAGTTGATATCTTATGTTTGCAATTTTTTTCTGAAAATGTTGGGAGCACATGAAATCAAGTAAACATAGAAATTTCGCCCTAGTTTTATGTGAAATTGTCATTTAAAAAGAATGCATACACACATTAAAATTTGACAAATTTGTTTCCTTTCTTAAAGACAAATCTAAAAAATACCTTAATTCAAAATGCATATGCACACATTGAAATTTGAAGATTTTGTTGCATTGCTTGAATTATCAATTAATTATAGCAAACAAATCCAAAAATGCTTTAAGGCCAAACACTTAAAACACTTTGAGAAATTGTTGAAAGCTCATCCATATGATGTTATGCCTTTACTATTGCTCAAAATAGAGACTATTGACTTTCAATCCTAATGCATATCTTTGGGATTAATTATTTCTTGTATTTAGAGATTCAAAAACTCTTTCTTAATCAAATTTAGTGCTTGTCTTGTCAAAGTTAAAATATTTTATTTGTCTTATTTAAAATGATTAACTAGTGGCTATGCATGAGGGAAAAAAAAAGGAAACAAGATGCACTAGTAAGAAAGAAACATGAACTTTTGAATAATTAAATTCCTAGTAATAAAAGGTTAAATTGAATTCAAAGATCGAATAAGGAAAAAAAGGAAAACTATTTGCTCTAGTTTTAAGTATAAAAAAGAGCTACTAAATCTATGACATTAGACTGAAAAAAAATCATAAAAAAATTGCCTTGTTTGACTCTATGTCTACTTTTTGTTTTTTGGTATTCCTTTAGGAGATTTTTGGGTGAAAATGTCAAATTGAACTAAAAGGCCAAGATTTGCAAAGATTTTATCATGGTTTTAGGTTTTGAAAAAGAAATATTAAACCTATGATACATGTTGACGGTGGATTTTGGTTTTGGGCCAAATTCCAACGAACAGAGAATTCTTTTTAGATCTCAAACCATAGTCTGGCTATAAATCCAGTAAATGAATGAAGAGGGCGAAAAGAAGAGGAAGAACAATAGAAAACACTGAGCTTTGAACGTGGTTTAGCCAAATTTAGATAGAACCGGACCTTATGTCCATAGTAATGTATTAGTTTGAAAGTGTTTTTACAGAGTTTCAGTATAATGGTATCAGTCCTCTTTAATGTTCATCTCCTTCCTTCTATTCATAGAGGAGAAGAGGTTACAAATGTAATTTTACATGTAATAAATCTATTACATCCAACATTTAATGTGCAGGACAGGATGGACAAAATAAAATCCTGTAAATTAGCTTCTGCAGATTACCTTTTGCAGGTTGGCCCTGCATGTCTGTTGGGTAGTTCATATGCTGGTCTCTTACTTAACAAGCTCCTGGGTTGCTAGTCGCTCCCAGTAGGCCAGATCCTTCGATTTGGGGAGGTCAAGCTTGTTCTTGCTGGGGTGAGGTCGAGCAGAGGAGGTCGCTAGTGGCCCAAGCTAGGACTTAGCACTCTAAATGTCCTGCAAGCTAAATTCTTACTATGCTCAGGCCACTTGCCAAATCATTAAAGATATGTTGGATTTCACATACAAAACTAAAAAGAAGTCATAACAACAAAAATTAGCCCAATTTAACATTCTTCTTTCATTTTTTTTTTGTTCCTTTTGAAAAGCCTTACTGATATCAACATGCATGTCCTTTTCCAAGTCAAAATTTGCCCAAGTTTTCTTTTGATTTTTCACATGAAATTTTCTAGTTTCTAGTTCAAACAAAACCAAGCCTTAATGAGGTCTTTGAAAGTTTGTAATGTTGCTATAATGAAAAGGTATGGAAATGAAAGGATATAAGGCTCAAAACTTAAAATTCATTATTCCCCAAAGCCCATTCTCCAAATATTCTTCATATCAATTTCCAAAAGACCTTTATGAAACATTCATTAACAAGAAGAAGATATTTGATGGTTTGTAACATGGTCTGAAAGGGTATGATGCTATTCCAAGAAAGAATGGTTTCAAGGCAGAAAAGTATTATGTTGGATTTCAATAAGAATCTTGCATTTGATATTTTGTGGTCTTTCACTTGATTTTTTTTCCATAAATCTTCCTCTCATTTTGTTGTTAACCTCCTTTCCTTGATTCACACAATCCAAACTTTTTCTTAATTTTCTTTCAATATTCTTTTCAAAGATATATTTCTATTTCTTTTCTTTTCTTTTTCTCTTTTCTTCTCTCTTTTTGAAATATTTTGATTGGATTGTTCTGTTTCCTTTAACTATTCCATACTCTTTCTTTTTTATTCTTGAACTTCTTTTCTTTTTCACTTTCAACACTTCATTTATTTGATTCTTATTGAATCAGGGTACAAACTAATTAGGCTAAGAAAAAAAAATTAGGCACAAAGGGGTGAACAAGTGATAAAGGTGTTTAGGTAATTGGAAAAAGATGATCCTTTTTAGATATTTGAATGTTTGATATAAAATATTTTATAAAAATTTTCCCCAAGAAAATCAAGGATTTTTAGTTAAAAGAAATCAACACCTTCAAGTTCAAAGGGGTAACTAGGGTTTAAACTTCTTTATGTTTAGGATAAAGAAAGGAATTCCTCAAATCATTGGCAAAGCATTGTTGATAAACCTTAAGTCATTTTTCATCTTGAATTTTTGTTTTGGGGCATGAAATTGCATCATTATCAGATCAATAATAGTTCATATAAAGTTTAACACTACAAAAGGAGCACCATTTTTTTTTCAAGTAAATGAAACAAATAGGGACCATTAAGGAAGCATAGTAAGAAAAAGAAGGGATGAATATGCATGATATTTCATTAAAAATGTTAAACAAGACAAGACAAATTTTATTAATTTTAGACTAACCAAATAGAAATAATTGAAAATTTAAGTACTAAAGATGAAAGTTATTGGTTAAGAATATCTCATAAATGTCTTGTTGGATGTCATTATTGAAAAGGTCATATCAACCATAGTAATTGAGCTAATTTGGACTCCAATTGGGCACTTGAGCTAATGATCCCATTTCAACATTCTTGTCATTAAGAAACATGATAATTGAATGCCAAATCATTTTGCTATTAAAATCATAATTGGCATTAACACTACATAACAAGATATGACATTTGTCAAGGCTCACCCAAGAAGTATCATTCAATTTGGGTCACAAAAGATTGAACAACTCTGTGTTGGACATTGACCAAGTTTCAAGAAAATGACAAGTATTTTCAATTTGCATAGTAAAGTAATGTGCCTGAAAGATGTGAACACTTTAAAATCTAGCTAGATGAAAGGTGTGAACATTTTAGAGTCTAAAATTGTTGGTTGGGCTTGATTTTCTAGATTTCTCCACCTTTAAGCATAATCTCAAGTTTATTCCTCACGTCATTGGAAGCATTGTCTTTGTTCTCTAGTGGATCATCTAACTGAGCTAGCAATATTTGATTGAAGTCGCCACATGGCCTTTCCACTTGTAGATTTCCTAATATTCAGAGTAGCAATACTACTAAAGAATTGGACCCATCAAACTTTCAAAAAAGAATGCATAAACAATTGCTTATCTTTTGACCAAGCAACTCATGTCTTAATATAACTTCAAGCAAACTAAACTTTCCCACTATGCTCATCATCTTAAGATCTTTAAGAATATTAACCTTTAAAATAGCACACAATTCTCCCATATTCACTTGCTCAGAGGACCATGAACCTTATATTCTTGTTGCCTACTCTCTTAGGGAATGCAATAACTCATTTATGAGATTTCTTTTAGCTTCTTCCTTCCTTGATCCTATTTTCCTTCTTCAGCAAGTGAATTTGAGGGATGGCTTAAACCACTAAGTTTAAATCTAGATCATATGGTGGGCTTGTGGATATATGCATGATTAGCTTAACTTGGAAAATCTAGTAACATGATATGATAAGAGTGCAAATGACATGGTTGTTGTACATGGCAAAAGAAATAAAATGGGTCACATTATGATTCCAAATGGCTAAGAATATTGATGGGTCAAAGAGGTTTGTTGGAAGAAGGTTGGGTTGAGGACCCATAAGCATAGAATGCAACAACTAATTTGGAATTTTTCTCTATTTATTTTGTCACTTTCATTAATTTGGTCACTTGTAATTCCATGGTCTGCATTGTGATTCCAAATGGTCAAGAAAATTGGTGGATCAAAGAGGTTTGCTGGAAGAAGGTTAGGTTTGAGACCCATAAGCATAGAATGCAACAACTAACTTGAAAATTATCTCTATTTATTTTGTCACTTTTATTAATTTGGTTACTTGTAATTCCATGGTCTCAACCACTTTATCCTTGAATTCAACTAATTCAATCCTCAAATCATGATTATCTAACTAACCTTAATTCATTTACTTCATGACCACCATCTTGATCTCTTAACTATTGACCTCATTGATTTTTTGTTTACGTAAACTCAATTAGAAACTTTCACAATGCAACAAATTTGAAATCTCAAAAATTTACTCTAGAAAACCAAGATATTTTAGCCACTAATGAAAAATTAATTTGCACAATTTGTTTTTAAAGTTTAGTCTACGATGCTTGTTTCCTTGAACTTCAGACTTTCATGTTAAATTTTGGAATTAAAGTAAAAAAAAAATTGTGACACTATGTAACCATAAACTTATTTTTTCTCCTTTTCTCCTTTTTTTGGTCTTTTTTGGCACTTTTTTTAAAAGGAAAGCTTTTTTGGAAAACTTTTCCCCTAATGCAAAATTTAAAAAAAAAAAAGATAATGAGAAATTTGATTGGGTGCAAGTGTTGTGTTCTTCCATGAAATTTTTGAAAAATTCCTATTTATGCTAAAGATTTTGAATATTCTGAGTAGATAAATTTATTAATCAATGACTTGAAACAAATTACAAAAGAAAAATCAGATTTTTTATTTATTTTTATAAAATGCACCTAAATGATTAACTTCAAGAATTTACCTTAATTAAAAATTGATTTGAATGAATACTATGATATATGCAAATGATATGTTATGAAAATCCAAGTAAATAATATGATGCAATAGGACAATAAGTTATTGTGATGGTTATGATAATTATCTTATAAAAATGAAGTGAATAAAAATTAGAATGTATGAAAATGATATGTTATTAAAACTCGAGTAATTTGAATAATGCCTTGAAACCACACATTGCTATGGCTATTATTTTTATTATTTTATTTTATTTTTGCTAAAATAGACTTAAATAACCAACATCAAGAATTTATCTTGATTAAAAAATGATGTGCATGAAAACCATGATATATGCAAATGATATGTTATGAAAACCCTAATTAAAATGATGCATTAAAACAATACATTATTATGATGGTTATGCTAATGATACACTATAAAAAATTATGTGAATGAAAACTAGAATGTATTTAAATGATATGCTTTGAAAATTAGAATGATATCTTGAAACTACACATGGTTAGGTAAATACAAATTATGATATATGTCAATGATATGTTATGCGAATCTGAGCTATGATAATTATGCTAAAATATATATTTAGATATAACTCACAAATGAGCAAGTGATTATAAAGGTGGAATGTGTGTGCATGCGTGTATGCATATGAAGGTGGAATACATATGAATGTATGTCATGATATAGAAACAAATTGAAGTGAAGATGATATATATATATATATATATATATATGAAAATTATAATGCATGCATGGTATGAAGATAAATATGTCAAAATAACAAGATAATGATATATATATGCTCCCAATATCTTATTCTGGTGGAACCCCATTGTTTTGGAAAGAGTTATCCTATAAGGTCTGATTATAATCTTAAATAGTAGGTTTTTATAGCTTATCTATTAAAGCATGGTTTTCAAGGTGGTTTTATGTCCTATGGTAGAACAAACTATCTTTACACTAAAAGTATACGCATCCCACTCCACAGCCATGAATGGAAGAAAAAATGAACACATTCTCTTATACCTATACTTATGAAATGAACTATAATTTGAGATGGATCCTTCATGAAAGTGATTGGGGATATCCTCCCTCGATGCCTCGCTACATGACTTTACTAGACTATGACTATGCATAGACTTGGGTATAGGGCCCTAACATGTGAGGTTAAGTGTAAGTGCATTGTGTGTGTGGAAAACATACCAATTTTTTGTAAATATATCCAAATAAGTCCACAATAAAGATAATATGAGTAATAAAAAAACTAAATAAAACAAGTGATAAATATTTACCTACAACAATGTATTGCAATTTGAGGGATTAATAACATATATTAGGCTATAATGTATTACATAATTATTTTTATTTTGCTTGACTCGCTAGCCATACCTAGTAGAGTCACCATACTATTACAATGTGCCCGGAGGACGCCAACACATACAATGACTATTTTAATAAATAAAATAGGAGTTGCCATTTAATTTTTATGGAAAAATTAGAATCTAAAGAATGGATAAAATAGGTCTTATTAACTAGAGAAGATGATTCAAGAGTCGAATTATCTATGGGAAAGGTGTTAGGTAGCCCACAATATTTGTTAAATAAAAATGATTACCTAGAAAATAATTATGCAATAGATTATAGCCAAAATGGTTTGTTAATCCTTAAAAATAAACAATGTTAATACTTAAAGAACCAAAGAAAGTAAAGTTAATATTTAAATGTTCCAGTTGTATTCACTTGTTACTCTATTAGAAGTAGAAAGAAAAGTGGACTCACTAAGTGGATAGAGCTATTAATATGAGATTTGAGAAAATGAACTTAAAAAATATCCATTCTTTCAAAATGTATTTATAGAAAAGAAATGGGCTTGACCTAGAAAAGTAGGGCTTACATATCTATAAGAGAAGGATCAAAGTCTTCATAGTTCATAAAATTATTTGATTTTAAAAGAAAGATTTAATAGAAAGTGTAAATTAAATTGTAAATAGATTAAAAAAAAGTAACTTAAAAAATTGAAATAAATAAATATTTTTTATATATGTAATATAAAAGTATAGGAAAATCAAATATTTTTGGTTTTAATTTTTTATATTCTTATTCTATATATAATGAGAGAAAAAGAAACAAAAAAAAAAGCAATTTTTTAAAAAATGGATAATAAAATAAATATATTTTTCATTTTTATTATTACATATAAGATAGATAAATAAATATATAAAATTTATAGTAAATAGTAAGTTGTCCAAAATTTTCTCAAAGTCCTAAGAAAATGATTAATATGAATTTTACCCAAAAATAATAAATAAGTAAATATGAATATTGTCCTAACGCGTCCTATGGTTCTTCCACAAAAGACCTAAAAGCTCTAGTTTCTTAAGGTGTTAATCTTGAGCCTAGAGAGGATAGAGGTGATTGTGCAGTCTACTATCTCATCATTGGTTAAAGAGTCTAGAACCTAATAGCGAATAATTATCTAATGCATATGACTTGAAATAGTCAGACTTTTCTAAAAAAATGAATTCATAGTAGATAAAATTTAGATCTCCAACATCTTTAGATCAAACAATAAGAATTGACACTCTAAATTCTACACTTCAATGTGAAAGAAATTTAAAGCTACCTATTCTCTCATTATGAGTTCTTAGTATTTCCATTCTATGATTTCTTTGTATCTCCTTTCTATGATTTTTGTTGTGTTCATTCTCCTTTGACACATTCTCTATTTATAATTGGAGAAAGACCTTTTAGGTAACTATTATTTTTAACCTGTTTGTGTCCAACTGCAACTCTTCAAATTAAAAGATAACTAAAGGATAAAACTTAGTGGTAAATGGATAAATAAAATATTATAGTATACCTCTTTATCTTTTTTCTTTTTTGTTAAAATAAAACCAAAACATTTTTTTAATCTATTTCTTAGATGTAATTAAATATAATCTAATAACGTAAAATATTGAGGATAATTAAATAATAATAAATACATAATTAAATAAATAATTTGGGAATGATGAACCCTCTCTTTGATAATAATTATCTTCAACCTTGTATCTTTTCTGAAAAGAACTAAAAGATAACTAATTGACCTCTTCTTGATGATTATTATCTTTAACCTTGTGTCTTTTATAAAAAATAACTAAAAGATCACTTATTGGGGAATTAAGATCCTTCTTCCTCATAATATGTGATAAATATATAAAATAAAAAAAATGGGCCAACCTTATTCAAACAAAATTTAATGATAAATTCCAGAAAAAATTATATTTTCAATATTTTTTATCCTTTATTTTTTTTAGATATATGAAATGAAAATAAATGACAATTAACAAAACAAAACATGGAACAATTTTTTAAAAAATGATGAAAATTGAAAAATAAAATAAAATTGAGATTCTTATATTATTTTTATTTTCATATTGATCTGAACAAAATATGATGTTCACATAGATGACTACTACTATGGGATTTGTTGGAGGTATTTAGCTCTTGTGGAATGACGACCAAATGGAAGTGGAGCTTACTAACCAAACCAAGCAGGAGATTCATGCATTTATCTAGGTAACTTTTTCTTCTCCTTTTTGGTTACTTAGCTGTATTTATGATAATCCTGGGTTTATTTACATTGCTTGATCTAAAGGATTTGTACACCATAACTACTAGCAGTTATGTACTCAGCTTCTATGGTGGACAAAGCCATAATATTATGCTTTTTTACTATGCTATAAGACTAAGGAATTGGCATGTTCCCCTAGTACTCTTCTTATTTGTCTTACAAGCTGCAAAATCATCATCGAAATAACCTACTAAAGAACTAGAGTTTCCACTTGGATACCAAAACTGTTAGTCTGGGTGGGTGCCCTAGGCCAATTTGATTGAGCTCTATCGCATCCAGGACTATACATTCTGTGGATTTGGTTATAAAAGTTGAATATTCATCTTATATTACATTCATCATGCATTGCATAAATAAGATGATGTCCATGGTGGGAAGTTATTTCATTCAATCAATTCCATAAGGGGTTATAGGATGGTGAGTGTGATTGTTAATGATGTAAACTTCCGCACCAAAATGACACTAGTC
>JANHAO010020173.1:0-12941 GCA_026873985.1 Saraca asoca | reverse complement strand
ACTGTAAAAGCTGTTCATTGACTGAATTTATGTGTCAATCAGGTACCCAAAAAAATGATGGCAAAAGCTATTCATTGGCTGAATGCCTTAATAATTTTTTTTCCAACCTTTAGCTTTTTGCGACCTAAATAGCCACTATAAAATTTGGTGGCCAAAAATTAAACACAGAAATAACGACCGAATGGCTTGGCTGTAAAGTTATTCTGCCTTTTTGCAATCGAAATAGAGATCAAAATTTGGTCGTAAAAAACTAACCACCGACTTGTAGAGACCGAAACAGTGATCAAAATATTTGGTAGCAAAAATTTAAACTACGATCGAGCTTCCATAATCTTATTCACCGAAATATGTGGTGGCTAATTCGGTTGCTAATCTCAGCCATTGAACTGCTTCGGTTGCTGGTTGTCTTGCGACTAAGGTTTTAGCCACTCTTAAATTTCGATCGCAAAAATTTTCTACAACCAAAATTCATAATAAATCATATCTACAAGTTGATGTGGTAGGACCTACAAATTGTTACAACATACTGAAGTTTCTTATTAGTCAACCTCCTAAATAATTATAGGTTTAAGATCTCTAAGATCAGGACATCGAGGACCACCTGATTTTTGCACGTCATTGTTCAATTAGATGGGATACAGGTCTAAAGTATAAAAAAAAGAAAGAAAGACCCATGTCAACACAGCATGTGGTGTATATGGGCAGGAAAACAGTAAATGTATTGCAAACCTTGTATTAATAGTTAGATAGAGATGTATAATGGTTTCAATTTTATCCATTAGAATTAGTGCAATTTAGTTCGACATTTAATGTTACTTGAAACTCTATAGCTTAATTGATGAAAAAAAATGCAAATTTCTAAAAAGGTAAAATATAAGTGTAATGAAATTGGCATTATGTAATTCTTGCTCCACACAATTTATTTGTTATTAGTCAGCTTAACAGAAACAACAAAAAGCCTACATAACTTTATTTAACCTAGCAGTAAAATTGAATAAAAGTAACACTGAAACATGTTTAATAGGAACAAATTAACTTCATTTATAAATCCATAAAATACAAAGTTTATAGTAGTTTCCCATGTGCACATTTATAAGACTAGTTCCCATTACATTTGGCCTAATTTAGTTGTCTAGTTTTTTCAAGAAGATACATGCATAAGCACATCCAACTTGTGCATTTGGATACATGATAAAAAAACAAACAAACTCAATATACTTTAAATACACACCAAAAGGACAAGTACTAAATCTATGTTCTAGAAAGCAACCCAATAACTTTGATCCTAATCAAATCCATCAACAAATGCAGAAGTGGTCCTAGCAGCATCACCTTCAGTATCAATAAAAGCACTAGAGTATGCGCTTGCATGTGTAATGACAATTCTAATGGCAGTGGTTGCTCTAACATGCACCTTTCCTTTTCTTCAATTTTAACAGCCAAAGGACCCCGTCCTATATGGAAAAAGAAATAAATTAATACCTTTTGTAATCCTATTAATTACTATATACAATAATACATATTAAATTAATACCTTAAGTTCCAGAACCTCCTTTGAGAGCCTCCAACTAGCTGCTTTTTCCCATATGTCCTCTATAATAAATTAGGTAATATACTATACAGAATGTAAAAGATATTGCATGTGCATAGAAATAGTTCATACTAACTTTGTATCCTTTCTTTTTGATAAAACCCACTCTACACGTGCATTTATTATGCCCAAATTGTCTGCAAATGTACTATATTGGACCTTCTGGCATCCCTTTTTCCAATTGGTATTAAATCAATATCCCCCTCCTATTCCTCTTTAGACTACCCATTGCCTTATGCAAATATGATGGCTCAATGATGGTATAACCAAGTAGATTTCCTTCATCAACTTTAGGCATTGAATGAATGTTCGTCGATTCTTAGAGTAAATGACAATAGTATCACTAAATCTTCAATCTTTTGAACCACAATAGCAGAAACATCTTTGTGGGCCAAGCTAGAAAGAGCATAATAGTTACTACCACATGTTCTTAATGCAAACTTAACAACAAATGGAGTAAAGCCATCCTTTACTTTATACTCGTCATCTCTGGCAAATATTACCTTACATAGCTAGCTATCTTGCATAATTTTATCCATATTTATTCTTATTTTTGGTGTCATGACATGGTCCCACCCATAACCAGTATCACACCTCTTTCGTAACCTACCCACCATTCTAACCTTCAATGACTCTAGCATAGAAAACTATCTTTTTCCTATCATCCCCAACTTAGTTGCTAAAAGACTCATATGCATTATTAGTTGTATGGTCAGATTTGTACAATGGATTAATATAGCAAGCAACCAATTATTGTTTCATCATTAACAACCCTAATTTTATAAATTGCTTCACCAAACAAAAACACATTAGGAACTTTGGCAAAGACTAAAAGTATTGCCTCAGCACCAAGTTTGGGAACCTAGCCTTGATATTATTAAGAAGGCGGTTGCAGCAATATCAATGTCTAGCATAAGGCATTATTTTTGTTTCAACACCATCAAGACCCTAGAAATGAATAAAACACAGTTAAGACGTATCACAAATCATTAAAAGAAAATTGTTGTTTAAAGCCGGAAAAATCCATCAATGAAATTGAGAAAGTCATCACTAAGTAAGCAATGGAATTTGCATGGAAAGAAGGATGTCAATAAACAATGCATTGGTAAAAAGATTAGTGATGGAAAATACAATTCTGATAGTAACATACGTTACGAAATCCATCATTAATCCTTGGCTTGACAACAACCAAATAGGGAAAGAGGCAATAAATAGATATCTAGTGACAAGTTCATCCTTCTATAACATAAAACTTTATTGATAGAATATTCCATCACTCATTATTCTATCGCTAATTTCATGAGTAATATCATAATTTTAAATTTTTTGCAAAATTAGTGATAGATATTTCTATTGCCAAATTTTTTTTTCCTTTAAATGCATTACTAAACTAAGAAAAACTAGAAAATCATATGCTTCACCTAACCCTTTTCTATTACTAATTCCACCACAAAACTAGGAATTTTTTTTTTTCATATTCTTGTTGTTTTTGCAGCAAACCAAGCAACAACCACCCTATGAATTCCAATTCAATTTCAAAATAGCATAAAGTACTCATATATTTAAAACAAATCAAATCCAATTTACTATACATTAAATCATCCATTCATATAGGAATAAAAAAACCTTTAGTATCTTAACAATTAGTCAACTGTATTTGACAAATTCAACACATAGTAAACATAACCTAATCTAGGATGGAGAGTTAGAATCATCATATGGAATTTCTTCTTCATCTTCCTCCATCTCCTCTCCATTATCTTCCTTATCTTCTTCTTCATCTTCCACCACATCCAAATAGTCATGTGGAATTGGTTGGGGGTCACCAACTTCTTCAGCAGCACCCAAATCATCCTTAAGTGAATGGAGTTCTTCATTGTCAAAGCTAATTGGCAATTGGTTATGTTGCTCATCATCTTGGAATGTATCTCTTGCATTGGCTGTTGAGGCATCTATGATGCTCCTTGCTTTGGTTTTGATGACAACCAATCAATCAACCTATTCCTTTTGACTACATAGGTATGGAGCAAAATACACTTGCATAGCCTGTTGAGCTAAGATGAAGGGATTAAACTTATTATACTATTGATTGGCATGAACCTCAGCAATATCGCATTGTTTATGGAATCTTGTCCTTCTATTAGAAGTTGGGTCAAACCATTCATAATTGAACAAAACTAACTTGTGGGTTGATAATCCACCATAATCTAGTTCAATCACTTCTTGAAGTTTGCCATAGTAGTAATTTTCTAAGTGTCTACCATTTGAGCCCTTAATATATACACCAAAATTGGAAGTTAACTTGTGTTGACTCCATTTTTTGGTGTGAAATTTGTATCCATTGACAAAATATGTGGGCCATGTGAGAATCTTTCTCTTTGAACCCCAAGCTATGTCAAGGATTTTTTAATCGATGACCATGTTGTCTGAATTTAGGACCTATGTCAAAATACACATACATAGACTTTTGGTTAATTAGGAAAATGGTTATCAAAGGACATAAAAATTAGTTGAGGAGAATATGGATTAAATAAATAATTGTGAAATCATCTTCAATGCACATGTTCACATCCTAGTCATTCATTTACGATGATGAGTGACGTATAGCCTCTTCAAATATGCTGTAAATGACATTACATCATTAGTACATGAACCAACCATGATTTCTTTAGCATTCATTCTATGTTCACTCCATCTATAATTAACAAATTAATTGGCCACAAAACTTACTTTAGATATGGTTGGACCTTGTCACAATTGAGCAATGCATATATCATAGCCACAGTGTACTCTTGGTCTGACAAGTAACTAGAGTTACATCCTCTGGTTGTGCAACCAAGATAATTAAAGATAAAACAACCACCCTCTTAATACTCTTCATTATTATCATTATCATTCTTTGGAACTCTAGTTCTCATAGAATGGACATGTGATTTAAAATAGTGTGAACAAAATGTGGAAGTCATCTAGTGATATATGAGCCTTCCATGTGGGCTTTGTTTTTTTATCTTCTTTTTCAATGAGTGAAGAAACCTAACAGTTAAGAACTTTAATTCATTAACTATAGAAGATAGAATTAGTTAGTTACTAATTAATAAGATTAGTTAGTTTAAGTACCTTTCAAAAGGTTATATCCAACAAAATTGGACAAGGCCTCCTACTATTACTTCATATGGTAAGTGTACTAAAAGGTGCTCCATTAAATCAAAGAAGGCAAGAGGAGATATTCATTCCAATTTGCAAATTATCACATTAATATTTTGTTCCATTAGCAACAGCTATTCTTCACATAATGTGCTCAAACACAAGTCTTTGAGGAACAAACTTAGCTCAATTAATGCATTCTAAATGGGATTTGGTAAAGCCCTAAACGCAATTAGAAATAATCATTATATGAAAATGTGACAATCATGACTCTTCATCCTAATCATCCTACTTTCTTTCATATCCACACATCTAGCTAAGTTTAGAGCATAATTGTTTGGAAGTTTTAAGTTTTTTATCCATTCACACACTACTCTCTTTTGCTCCATGTTGAGAATGTATTATGCCTTTAGCTTCAACGTTCTCCAATTTCCTTGTTCAACTAGCTAAAGTTCTTTATGCTTAAACAACTCATCTAAATCCATATTGGCCTTAACAATGTCCTTTGTCTTAACCTTAATATTCACCACCATGTTGATCATATTTTAAAGAACATTCTTCTCAATGTACATGTATCCAAACTATGGCAAATAAGATTTATTTTCCAATAAGTCAACTCCCAAAAGATACTCTCATTTGTCCCATTATGGAATACTCTATAACCCTCAGTCCAAATTGCATAACCTTCATCCATGACTTTAGGTATGCTCATATCTCTTTCTCATAGTTCATTGCTATACAATCTCAAAGGTGGAAATGATTTCCTAACCTTGTTTTTCTTGGAAGGCATTTTTTTCCTTATATGTGAGTGGTCATATGTATTCTACATCTATGACAATCAAAGAATGAAGTCTTGCAACCATATTTTAAGGTGTAGGGTTTATAATGGTCCATATAAATGTGACATGCAAGCTTGCTATGAGTTTGCCAAGTGAACAATATACTATATGCATGAAAGTCATTGATGGTCCATAATAAGGTAGCTCTTAAGGTAGAAATTTGTTTCAAGGAGATATCATATGTAAGTACACCATCTTCCCACAATATTTTAAGTTTGTCTATTAGTGCTTGTAAGTACACATCAATGTTCACCTTTGAACAACTTGGACCCAAGATAATCAAAGTAGGGAACATTTACTCTTGTCTTGCACATATCTATGGGGGAAGGTTGTATGGAGTTACAATCACTAGCCAATATGAATATGTTTGCCCAGATTGTCCACACAGTGTGAAACCATCTACACACAAGCCCAATCTAACATTTCCTAGGTTGTTGAAAAATTGACGATGTGTGAGGTCAAAGTGTGGGATAAAATCCCTAGCTCACAAGGATTTTATGATGCCATCTCATTTAACTGGTAGTTGAGTGCAAGGCATACAATCTTTAAAGTTTGGGAGTAAGTGGTTGTTAGTATAAATGCCTTAGAGACAATTAGTTGTAATGGCATAAAAACTATATATATCAGTGTATTTGATAAACATGATATTTTGACTTCTTTATCAATATATTTTTGTTATATATGAAATTTGGCTTGTCCTTGATGGATTTGCGAGTGGCTCAAAGGCAGCAAAGGACCAACTTGAAGAATGCTCAGATCGCTATGCCTTTAGTTCACATTGTGAAGTAACCTCCTCAGTTCGAGCTCATGCCTGACAAAGCGAGCTTGACCTCCTTATCATGAAGATGAGTATGTCCCAGGCTGAATGGTCTCACTAGCCAAGTGTAACTAGCAACCTAGGAGCTCACTAGATCTAAGACTGATTCATGCTCTGCCCAATAGACATACCAGGCCCACCTGCCAAAGATAATCTACAATAGTCGAATAACAGGATTTTGTTTATTTATTTTGTCTTGTATATTAATTGTTGATGTAATAGATTTATTGTATATGAAATTACTATTATAACCTCTTCCCCTCTATAAATATGAGGAAGGAGCCTTCTGCAAAAGAGAGATATATGTATATTGGTAGAAACTCTGCCAAGATAGAAAGCCTAAGTGCTAAAACTCTGTAGAAACACTTTCACAATAATACATTACCATGGATGTAGGGTTCAGTGCTGTCCGGATTTAGCCGAACCACATTAAACTCTGGTGTTTCCTTGCTACTCTTCCTTTCTTTCTTGTGTTTTCTACTGACTTTCTGTGTCTGAACTAGTTAACAGCTTGAGATCCTGAAAGAATCCCCCCGTTGGCCAGAGTTTAGCTCAATACCAAAATCCAACGTCAACATTTTGGCACCGTATGTGGGGATCTCACCTATTCTGGTTTGTTTCCTACTGCAATGGCTAAGGAAAGAGCTACTAGAGCTGTAAACACACTACGCAATCCTCCAAAAGGGCATGCCTCAATAATAGGTTCCTCTATCACTCCCATCATTGGCACAATCGCTGGCTTCCCTCCAGCCAGTTCTATTCGACCAACCGCCGCTGTTAATAGCACTGATGGAGTAGGTTTGGTTCCAACATTAGGAAAAACTAGAAAACATGATGGGGGAATTGATAAAAGCAATCACATTATTAGCATAAGGTGTGCAAAGGCAGGCTGAAGCCGTAACACTCATGGATGTTCACCAACAGCAGTAAGTTGGACGTCCGGGCAATCCCAACTAGGAGAACTCCCCAGCTCGTTGCTTGCAAAAGTAGATCCCAGGTTGCAACTCTCATGACCACAAAGACCAAAGGATCTAGCGATCATCTAGCCAACACTCTGGGGTATGAGACCTATTAGTCAGAGAGCTATTTTAGAAGATAACCCAGTTGGAGGAATGCCTTCGTGCTCTGAGTGATTGAGCTCGTTATGAGGAAAGGTCACCACTCTCCGAAGAGATCAAAACTCGAACTCTTCCCCTTAAACTCAAGGTCCCTGCGATTCCATTGTATAATGGGGACTCTGATCCTTATGATCATCTGGACGCATTCAATGTTTAGATGAACTTACAAATAACTAATCCCTTGATCAAGTGCCGAGTGTTTTCAGCTACACTGGGAGGTGTACCTTGAGCTTGGTTTAGAAACCTCCTTGCTCGCTCAATTTGCAGTTGGGATAACTGCTAACAGAAATTCATCAGCCAGTATCGAGCGCTAAAGAGACAACTTATGCCCCTAGCCATCTCGCTATGGCCTTTTAGCGTAAGCATGAGTCACTAAAGAACTATATTGCTAGATTCAAGCTCAAAGCCAATTCAGTGGAGAATCCATCTGAAGAAACCATGCTAGCAACAATCTTCACAGGACTTCACAAAGATGGAAAGTTGTGCAAGAATCTATACAAGTCCCCGGTGAAGGACCTCACCGAGTTCTATGAGCGAGTTGCTCAGCAGATTAAGTGGGAAGAGAGCTTCGACTTGGAAAGGTCTGATAAGAAGGATGAAAAGGCCGGCTCCTTTCATGGCAAGAAGAAGAGCAACACAAACCAGGGCGATTACTCTGCTGAATGGACTATGAAGAAGTCCAAAGGACCGAGAGGTGAGTGACCTTAGCACTCGGACCACTGCAAATAGTATAGCATCCTATCGGATTCCCAAGATAAAATTTACTTAGCGGAGAGAGATAGGGAAAACTTCAGAAGGCCTAGACCCCTAAAGACCCCATTCAGGCAAAGGAACAAGGATGAATTTTGCACCTATCATAATGAGGCCGGCCACGGGACCTCAAATTATTTGACCTTCAGAGACACAATTGAAGACCTAATCAGAAGGGGTTGTCTAAAGGAGTATGTGGTACAACTGCGAGGTAGCAGCCCTAGCCTCTTTAATGGGGTACCGGCCAAGAATCGAGGGGCTCGATTTGAGTTATACATTGATAATGTACTTTAAATTTTAGAATGAATGTAAATGCCATTCCTTTGCTCTGTTGAAAGCTGTTTGCCGATTGGCTTGATGTTATTATCCTAGTTTCTTTAATCTGCCTTCTGCTTCCAAGGATTAGTGATTTCTATAGCTTGCATGTAGTCAACTTTCATAAACTTGATGAGAAACTTTATGTTAACTACAGCCTCTGGCCTGGTTGAGGCTTTTTGGAGCTCATTCTAGAGAAGAATTGACGAATGCTTTGCCAGCGCAACTGCATGTTCATTGAGGTGTAGAGGCACTAAAAAGCACTCGCTTTGCCAGCACAGTTGCGTGCTCATTAAGGTGCAGAGGCACTAAAAACACTCGCTTTTCCAATACAGCTACGTGCTCACTGAGGTGCGGAGGCATTAAAAAACACTCGCTTTACCAGCACAATTGCATGCACGCTGAGGTGCAGAGGCATTCTTAAACACTCAACACTAGCATAGCTCTATACTCGCTGAAGCATAAAGAATTAAGGAATTGACTACTTGCCTAAGATAATGAGATCACTCTATTTTGCAGCTCACTTGTGACTAAATGTTCGCAGTCTATACAGATTGTTTAAATGATGCTTGTACAAGAAACAGGAACGATATATAGATTGCAAAAGGAAACTTTATTCATTAAAAGACCTCAACAAGGTAATACAACATTAGAAAGCTCTGGATACAAACCAATCAAAATACAAAGGGAAAAGCTATAACTAAGAAGAAAGGCTAGTGAAGAGGGCCTCCCTAGCTGATTAAAGCTCAAAGGCCCACCAGGACCCTCAAATTTTTCCTTCCAGTGCTTCCTTGATGGTAGTGCATTTGCTCCTTATTTTTTTGGCCTCCAGCTCATGTTTGGATTCATGAAGGAAGCAAATTAGGAAGTGCCAAGAACTTGGCTGGCCGAACAATTGCCCCATGGTAGCACCGAGAGGATGTAATCTGAGATCTATATGAGATCCCTCTATGTTTTCGGAGAAGCTAGATCTTCTGAGTCCTCTATGCAGCAGACCACACATACCTTAGTGAAGAGCCAAAATGTCATAAGTAATGGTGGTTCATTCAGAATCTTCATGTTTTACTCAGTGCAGAGGCAGAAGGGATTCCTCCTCCCTTATATAGAGCCAAGTTTGACTTTATTGAAGGATCCAGATCCATTCCCCTAACCGTCATCATTTATTGCCTCAAAAAAGGTTAAGGTTGACTCACCAGTAGTTATTGGACATGTGCTATGAGAAGCATGGCCTAGAATAAATGAAACAACAGTCTCAGAAGAAGACTTTGACCAAATAGATGCTAAAGAGTCTCAACTCCCAACTCGCAAAGCGAGCTGAGAGTTAAGGAGCTTATGTTATATATGAAATTTGGCTTATCCTTGACTGATCTGCAAGCATCCCAAAGGCGGTAAAGGACTAACTCAAAGAATGCTCAGATCACTATGCCTTCAATTTGCATCATGAAGTGACCTCCTCAGTTCAAGCTCGTGCCTGATAAAGTGAGCTCGACCTCCCCATCCCGAAGATGAGTATGTCCTAAGCTAAACGGTCTGACTAGCCAAGTGTAACTAGCGATCTAGAATCTTGCTAGACCTAAGACTGATTCATGCTTTGCCCAATAGACATACCAGGCCCAACTGCCAAAGATAATTTGTAGTAGCTGAATAACAGAATTTTATCTATTTATTCTGTCTTGTATATTAAATGTTGATGTAGCAGATTTACTGTATATGAAATTACTATTGTAACCTCCTCCCTTTTATAAATATAGGGAAGGAGCCTTCTGCAAAAGAGAGATATATGTATACTAGTAGAAACTCTACCAAGATAGAAAGCTTGAGTGTTGAAACTCTGTAGAAACACTTTCACAATAATACATTACCATGGATGTAGGGTTCAGTGCTACCCAGATTTGGCTGAACCATATTAAACTCTGGTGTTTTCTTGCTACTCTTCCATTCTTTCTTGTGTTTTTTACTGATTCTCTGTGTCTGAACCGATTAACAGCTTGAGATCCCTAAAGAATCCCCCCGTTCACCAGAGTTTAGCTTAATACCAAAATTCGATGTCAATAGTTTTAATATATATATATGTATACTATTTTAAATAAAGTCTTTACAAAAAAACTAGGTAAAAATTAATTACAATTGAAACAATAATTATAAGATAGTTTATACATATAATTTTATTTATAAATATCCCTAGTTGTTGAATTATTAAGAAAATGTGATATTAATTATTCATAAGTAATCTAGTATATATCATGTCACATTTTTCTAGAAGAATGTAACGATCTTGTACACTATAGATATGGTAATCTTTAGACAAGACATATAGGTATATGTTATGAAACATATGACTGGATTGACCCACCATGAGAAACCTATAGAATGTTGCTGTGTCAATGGACTTTTCATGTGAAAGGTAGCGTAAGTGATCTTTAGACTTGGGATCAACACAATACCTTATGTATAGAGTTATCTACTTTGATATTATTCTAGACTTGTACTCCTAAAAAGTAAGTAGAATAATAGCTTGGTACATTACAAAATACATGAAGGTAGTGATGGATGAAAAAAGAATTCATCCTCCTTGGTAACAAGGAAAGAAATACAAAAGAGGTTTTGACACTTGTGTTATGATTAAAATCATAGGCCTATATATTGATGACACATAAAAAGAGTTTTATCTATAATTAATTAAGAGATAGCACATAGTCAGGACAACACCTATAATTGGATGTTCAAATTAGGGTTGACATTTGACCATACCCTAAGTCCAATTTAAATACCAAGAGATAATTTAACACCTTGTCAAAAATGGATTTGATTTCCAATAACCTATTATTGGCATTTGGATGGTCATGATGCTTTTCTAGAAGCCAATCATGATTTTTGAATTTATTTGAACAATTCAGGGAAATTATGTTTGAATTAAAAAGAGTTTTAATTCAATTAGCTTGTAAAAGCTTGTAAATAAATTCATTGGTAACATGCATGAAAACCTAACGGTTCAGACATAATAGAATCTTTTTGATCTAAAGTTAAACAAAAACTTAGAATGCAAAATGTTTTAAATTCAAGTGTTGAATTAGTGAATATCTTAGAAATTTGAAATGATTAATTAAAGGTCCTAATATTGTTAGAAGTATTGAATAATCAATGATTTAATTACTCTAATAGAGATTGTAATTATTAAATAATTGCAAATTTCCAATGTTGATATTCGAATGCTGTAAGAACATTTATATTAGCTCTGGAAGATATGATAAGTAGAGGAATGGTTCCTCACCTAAAAAGTGGTGAGTTTAGGCATATTGGACACAAGAGAGGGTGCATGAAGGTTAATAAGTTTGGACTCATTATGACCCAAGCAAGAAGTATGGACTCTTTTGGCCAAGAGGGCAATACACAAGTCTGGAGTATTAACCCTAGCCATGCAACCCAACCACTTGGAAAAGTGGATGGCATAAGTAAGTTGAAACCCTTGCTTATGTGCCACTCATGCTTGCTCTATACTCTTATTTATGCTTCAATCCCTTCTATTTAAATAGAAGACATGCCAACCCTTAAAAAAAACAAACTACACACACAAGTGTGAAACCCTGGCAAATGTGTTGTGTGCCTCAACACTCTCCTAGGTGATCTTTCTTCTCTTCTCCTCTTCACATTCAAACACCAACCCTAGCTGAGTGAATTTGTGATTACTTAGAGAGCTAGTATCAATTAAGCTAAGAAGTTGACTTTCTTACTCTACCTATTATGTGAATATTGTGAAGGCTTTAAATTTAATTGATTCATGTGGATCACCATTGGTATTGGAGATCAAATCCAAAGGAGTTGCCCAAAAATAATCAAGAAGACTTGATCATAAAGCTTATTGGAGAGTTCATAGAATTGCTTCGAGATTAAATTCAAATTTGAATACTAGAGATTCTGATAATAACTCTTGAAAAAAGTTATAATACAAATCATTACTTTTAAACTTATTTGAATTATACAAAACTTTATGAATTAATTTGTATACAACATAATCTGGGCTTAGAGAACAATTCTAAAATTCCATTGTGCATACTTGATGCTTTTGATCTACTTTTCCTAATAGTGGTGTTAAAGGCTATTGTGGGTAATTTTCAGTACTACATAAATGGGTCGGTAAAAGCCCAATGGACAGACTTGGTTTGTTCTGTCATATGTTTGTGCATGCGTTCAATCATTGCTGTTAGATGGGCTTCAACTTCAATATCAATAGGGGCTTGAGATGAGGATTGGCCGGTTGGTTGGGATGGTTTGGGTGTTTTGAGTATCCATTTGCTAGAGTTATCTTGGATAAATCCCATTTTGTGAAAGTGTGTGGCAGTGATAAGAGTAAAAGCATTGGGTTTGGA
>JANHAO010020172.1:0-12942 GCA_026873985.1 Saraca asoca | reverse complement strand
TGTATGCAATAACTAGAAACATTCCTCTAATATTAAAAATTTCATAAACTGATATGAGTAATCCCACTTTGGTGGTAATCACCCATAGCAATTCAAGAAATTTTTTAATTAGGAACCAGTTTCTCTTGCCCAAAAATACATGAAATTACATTTCACAGCATTCTTGAAAGTTTTTCACTTCAACAGCCTAGATCAAACCATGCAAAAATATTTTATTTAGCACAGACATCAAAAGTTGAGCTTAATAAATTAACTAGAGTGGAAAAAAATTTCATAAAATAGTCTAACACATGCCTTCCTACACCTCCTTACACCTTCACGTGCCACCACGCGCTGCCATACGCCACTATGCACTGACTCGCATTAGCACACGCCAACATGTGTTAGCACGTTTCAGCAACTTGCCCTACGTGCACTTACGAGTGCATGATATGCACGTGCCTAACTTATCGACTTTAACTTATAGTCGGGTCGACTTGATTACAGGCATGACCCGAATGGGTCTGGGCACTACATACGCGACTCGAACGGGTCTGTACACTTTGTCAATGAATTTTTAGCTTTTTTCGGTGACTTTTCATCTCCATTTGATCCAAAACTTAATTTTGGACAGATTTGCACAAAAAATTTTAGAAATTAGCAAGAATTTTCCTAGATCTTAAGCTTAGTCCAACTGAAACTTATTTAGGCAAGAAAAGAAGGATTGTCTGAAAACTTCAAGCAATTTTTCTGAGGATTTTGATCAATACTACTAGGTATACAATCTAGATGATTTCTAGAACATCAATTCTCACAGAAAACATGAAATTAAAATTTTGGGTTTGAAAACCCTAATTCTAATACTGAAACTTGAATTTTCAATTACTCTCTTAATACTCCATAAAAATTAGGACTTTTATATAAGCAAAAGTAGAAAAGTATGATCTATAACTTATCAGATCCCAATTATATAAAATTCATACAAATTCAAATTACACTTATTATGAGATCTAAGCAGTTTATCAGATTCTAAATCATGCAATCCCTACTCTGATACCAGATGTAAGAAGGAATCAAAATAATGGAATTGTATGAAATTAAAATACTGAGAATGTTAGGCACATACCTATGGAGGCCATGGTTAGCTATACTCACAAATGATCAAATCTTTTCCTAATCTGCAATCTATAGATGTGAAGAGCTAGGTACTTCCTCTGCTTCTCACTGTATCTACAAGCATGCTTTGGATAGGGAGAGGAGCTCTGATAGACTTAAACAGTCACAGGAGAGCAAAAAGGACCTAGCCAATATATTAACCCTTGGGCCCTCCCATCATGGGCTCCAAGGTTAAGGCCTGCACTATAAGATCCATACCAATCACCAACAGATGTCCTAACCCAATGCATATGGATCACCTTAATAGATTAATGAGCTATCTTTTGCATCCACTTATAGATTATGTTTTAACCCATTTATTTTGATAAAACAAAAATAAAATTATTTGCAGCCCACTAGAAGAATTATAAAAATAATTCATACAATGCTAATATGTGATTTACTACCTTGTGAATTTTCAGCTTGGCCCCTGCTTGGAGATCTAAGCAGAATATCAGTCAACTGCTTGTCCACTTTGATGAGTTTTGGATGAGCCCACAACTTCCTTTTTTTTTAGGAGATGGCTCAGCTTAGACTTCTTTTTAGTGTCATATTGGGGCTTGTCACGTGCTACATGGCTTGCATGGCACTTCTCCTTATTCGTTTCTGAATCCAAAGAGACCTCTGTACCTGAGACAGACTTCAGGATCCAAACTTATTCATCATTCAAATCTGTAATCATATTCTCTCCATTAAATTTGCCATCATTATCACCATTATTTTCCAATCCCAATAGGATTCTATAACGAGAGCCTGAAACGGGATCCGTTCTAATCCCTTCCCCCATTTTCAGAGATTGGAAATTATTTAATCCAATTTGCTCCCTAATTTTTTTGCTTAATTTTCTCCGTCATCTTTCTTTTTCTACGGCCTTTATGTGCAATCATCCTCAAACCAAAAGCATCTTGGCCAACAACTGTCCTGTGAACAATAGAAGACAACCCTATTATGGAATTGACATCCATCTTATTATCACCCATCAGAACCTCCTTATCTACATTTGGACACTCCTATTTCTTATGGCCATATTTCCACAATGAAAATAAATGAAGTGTGACCTTCATATTCAATTCTATATGTTTGGCCTAATAACTTGGATAGAAAATGCTTCTATAGATCAATCTTTGCACATAACCATGCAAATTTTGCTCTCTCAACAAGATTCATATCCCCTTCCTTCTTTCTCCTCAAAGTACTAAGCATCCACTTTAAGAGATCGTCTAATTTTATTGTCCAACCTCTGTAAAAAGTGCTTATTATAGAACTCAATAAGAAGATTAGAGGTCCTAATCCAAATAATTATTTTACAAAATTTATCCTCATAAGGATCAAAATCTGGTGTCCACCATTGAACAGGTAGATAATGGTCTGCAATTAACCACGGGTTCTTTTGTAAGACATAGTTATAACCCTTCACTTTTGAAAATCTAACAAGGTAGTAAGAGCATCTCCAATGGTGTAACCCATTTGAATTGCTTAACTCTTTTTTTATAGGTCCCACCATGCCACATCACCTTTTTGTCTTATTTCTGATTGATTCAGTTGAGAAATTATTATTTTATGTTTAAGATACCATTGCTTGTATAAGCAATTGTAATTACACGTGGATGCTAGCTAGAGTTACTATATTTGAGAACCACCTAAGCAACTTCCATTGGAGATGCTCTAATAATTTTCCATATCAATAAATTCGAACCTCCCTTGCTGAGGCCACATCTTCTGAAGCCTTGTCTACAGAAATCTCATACCCAACCCTTTACCCAAAAGCTTCAACAATTAAAGCTAGCTTCCAAGGTTTACTTAACTCAGCCCTCTCTTCTTTAGATACTTGAATAATCAGACAAGAAAGGTCCTCTGTACCATTATCTAGGTTGCCAATATTCCTATCATCCTCATCCTCACCAACCACAGCCTCTATGCCCTCGTTCTCATCAAATTCATCTGAATCACCACCATTAAAGCCCAAAAGCTTCTCCATATAAAAAATCAAATGTCTAAGTCTCCTGAATATGAGAAATATTTAAAATTTTATTATTTTTATAGATTGAATTACTAATTTTAAATATTATAACACATGACTAATACATGTGTCATAATTAGTGGCAAACCTAGATGTAAGTTATTGGGAGATGCCCCATTAGCTTACACAATTTCAATAAAGTAAAACAAATCATTTGTAGCTTTTTACTGTATGAAGTGTGTTTTGGGAGATAAATTTCCACTTTAGGGTTGAAACAAAATAATTTTTATGGGTAGGGTTAACATGGGAAAAACGCTATTGATAGTAACGTCACGGGGTGAATTTTTGCTGGGTTACATTGCTGTTGGCAAAACCACCTGCTAATACGGGCAATGTTGCCATCAACAATGTTGCCTAGCAGCCATAACTGCATGGTTAGCATTGCTCCACTTGCTCACGTAGGCAACATTGCTGACAACAATGTTGTTGCCTATGTAGCCTTGCTACATGGCAGCCTACAAGATCACTGTAGATCAGTGAAAATTTTTTTGAAATTTTTTTCTGTTTCTCATATTATTAAATACATTCTATTCTTCACTTTATTTGCATCTTCTTCTTCAACCTCACAGAGGCTCTTTTTCTTCACTTCTTGACTTCTCCATTTCTCCACTTCTTAGACTTCTTCATTTCTCCACTTTTTCATCTTTCTCATCTATTTCATCTACCAAATCACACTTCATCTTCTAAACTTTCTTTTAATCAACATTTATTTTCTTCTTTAACAAAATTGTGAGGTAAGTTTTTATATTCTTATTTACCATTACTTTTGTTTAAGAATTATTTGAATCTAATTTTTCGTAGTTAAGTTTTGTTTTGCATGATTTCTGAAAGGTTAATTTGAATAATTATTATGCATTACTTTTTATAGATTTTTTATGAGAAATTAATTATCTATCTTAAATGTAATGATAATAGTATTATTTATTTTTTCTTGCACTAATAGTGATAGAAGATTTGAAGTTTTAGTGATTTTAGTTTTGAAATAATTATAGTAGGGGAATAAAATTAGGATTTGAAATAGATAGAGAGTGAAAAAAAATAAGAGAATCAATTAGTTGACTAGTTAATACCCTTTAGATTAAAAATTATTATATTAGTTGTTGATATTTATGAGAAAATTAATCTTTTTAGATATATTTTATAACTAGTCTATATTTAAATTAGATTTCTAGCATTTAAATTTTTTATTCATCGAAAATGGATTTTTTATTCATAAGAGATTTGTGCTATTTATTTATTTTATTAAAAAGGAGATATATATGTTACATGTTTTTCAATATCTGTATACTATGTCTAATTTTTCAATGAAAGTTTTTGTATGAGAAATTAATTATCTATCTTAGATGTAATGGTAATAGAATTATTTATTTTTTCTCATACTAGTAGTGATAGAATAATTATTTGAATGAGACATTAATTTAGATAAGTATTATGCATTATACTGTGTAAATTTTTTTATGAGAAATTAAATTATCTAAGATAGATGTAATGGTAATAGTATTTTATTTTTTCTCTTGCATTACTAGTGATAGAAGATTTGAAGTTTTTACGATTTTAATTTTGAATCTATTATGTTAGTGGAACAAAATTAGGATTTGAAATAGATATCAAGTGAAAAAAAGTGATAGAATTAATTAGTTGACTAATACCTTTTAACATTAAAATTTAGTATGTTAGCTACTGATATTTATGAGAAAGTTAAGTTTTTTAAGTATAGTTTGTAATTAGCCTGTAAGGCTTAGTTTACTTATTTTATTAGAATTTTAGTATTTAAATTTTTTGTTCATGACAAAATTTTATTTATGTATGAGATGTAATGGTAATGGAATTATCTGAATGATAATGGTAATGGAATTCTAGTATTTAAATTTTTTATTCATGGTAGAATTTTATTTAGATGTAATAGTAATGGAATTATTTATTGTTTCTCATACTAGTAATGTTAGAAGAATTATTTGGATGGGATGTTAATTTGAATAAATATTATAAATTACTTTGTATAGATTCTTTTTGTACAAGAAATTAAATTATCTAAGATAGATGTAATGGTAATAGAATTATATTTTTTTTCTTGTACTAGTAGTGATAGAAGTTTTGAAAGTTTTGCAAGTTTAGTTTTGAAACTATTATGTCAGTGGAACATAATTAGGATATGAAATAGATATTAGGTGAGAAAAAAAAGAGAAAATTAATTAGTTAACCTGTTAATACCTTTTAACATCAAAATTTAGTATGTTAGCCATTAATATTTATAAGAAAGTTAAATTTTTTAGGTATAGTTTATAACGAGCCTGTAAGGCTTGGTTTACTTATTTTATTAGAATTTTAGTATTTAAATTTTTTGTTCATGGCAAAATTTTATTTATGTAGTATGTATCATGAATTTTTTATTCATATGATACATGTGTTATTTTTTATTTAAAAAAAAGAGACATATACGTTATTTTTTTGCCAGCCTTTGAATGATAAATTTAATTTTTCAGTAACATATTGATGCTCTTTTCTAATGGAAAACATGTATTGGTTCCCATGACATTTCTTTTTAAAAAATATAGTTATTTATGGCATATTGCTTAGTTATTTTATACTAGCTTTACTATGATTGTTTAGAGTAAAAAAATGTCTACACAATTGATTATAGTTATTTACAGTAATGGAAAAATGTAGTACGGTCATGAATGGTTGACCTTTGAATGTCCAGATACAAGATCCTTTCAGGGTAGACATGAATATAACGTTAAATGATAGTAGGAAAAAAAATTGTGTTAAAGTTAAAAGTAGGAGTTGGGAGACATATCTTGTCCATTACGTATAGGTTTCCTACATCGTGCCACAATGCTATGCATTACCAACTATTTAGATTGCTTGATGATGATAATATAAGAACCATGTTTTGTTGTCATGATCAATTTCCTAACCTTGGTGTATTGAAATTGTATGTTGAGTTTGAAATGGACAACACAAAAAATGAAGAGATTAATATGGTGTCTAAACTTGGAAATAATGGGCCTGAGACAATAGATTTGAATTCTTAAGACATGCAAATGTTCTCTCAACAAGGTTATTATCATGTTATCCACAATTTTCATGGCCAACCAAATCATGGTGTAGTGAGCATTGTAATGAAAAGTGACGACGAGTAGTATCTAGATCCACCCAACATAGACTATCTATACGAAGATGTTAAGGATGATGATGAACTGTTATTAGATGGCCTTGAAGTTGAGGAGGAGGAGGGAGTTGCCAAACTATTACCACCATATGTACCTTTGTCATCACATATGTTGTATGTCAATTGGGAAGTACTAGATAGGCTTGAACATCAACTGATTGAAAATCTCATTTGGACTAATGGGCAAGAGTTTTATGTTAGTTTAGAATTTGTAAGCAAAGAAGATATCATACTAGCCTTGAAATGATATGCAATTAGTACACATTAAAATTACAGGATCCAAGAGTCAAAATAGACATTTGTGGATGTGCATCGCACAAAATATGATATAGAGTGCAATTGGAGCTCAGGACAGGCTTTAATTTGAAGAAAGATTGTAGTGTTGTCAAAAAATATAATGGCCCTCATACTTGTGTCACTACAAGCATGTTACAAGTTCACAAGTAATTGGACTTTGATTTCATTGCCTCATGCTGTGTGGAGCAAGTAAGTACCACACTGAACCATCCTGTGGTAGAGATAATATAGACAATCAAATCGCAGTTCTCTTACCAAGTTTCCCCACAAGAAAGCTTGGCTAAGAAAATAAAAGGCCATTAGCCGAATATATAGTAATTGGGATGACTCGTACTACCAATTGCTTAGGTGGTTGGCGACAATGAAACAAACGTACCCAGAGACCATTGTGCAATTGCAAACTGGAGATTTATATCGAGGACAATATCCTGACTCTAACAATGTGAAGTTTGAGAGGTTGTTCTAAGCATTTAAACCTTGTATTGATGCATTTCCCTTTTATAAGCTGATGCTACAAATTGATAGAATCTTCTTGTATAGGAAGTTCAAGCATAACATATTGATTGAAACCACACAAGATGAGAATCACAAAGTATTGTCAATTGCATTTGCAATTGTTGGAGCAGAGAATAAATTTAGTTGGTCATGGTTCTTAGGTATGATTAGAATGCGCATCACTAATGCTAACAAACTATGCCTAATATTTGATCACCACAGTGGGATTATTGCAACACTTGAGGATGAGTCCCTTGGATAGTAATCACCTTGTGGTCACCATCGGTTTTGTATTTGCCCTGTGGCCAACAATTACAATAAGTACTTAAAGAATACAACCCTTAAGAGACGTTTCAAACATGGGTAACCATTTCCTACCATTGTATATGCTAATGTTAAGTTCACATATATTGTTTTAATTATTATAATCATTATTATAGGGTAAACAGAGTAGCTAAAGAAGTATAATCTTAGACTAACAAAGTTATAGTCCCTGAACACTGATACAGGCCGGGGGGTGGAGATACTTCTGAAAGAAAAGTGGGTTCAATCATTTGACAACAAGTGACGCTCTTGGCACATGACAACTAACCTAACAGAAGCAGTAAATGGTGCTTTCAAAGGTGCACAAAATTTGCACATCACTATGTTAGTGCAAAGTACCTTCTCCCGGTTGTTGACCTACTTTATGTCACGAGGTTAGGAAGCTGATGAGAGAATTTTGCTGGGCTTAGATATACAAATAACCTTATATTTGCTCTGTAAAAAACATCAAAAGGGCTAGTGTTTCCTTAGTGTGCACTTATGATAGGCTTAATGGAATATTCCAAGTGGAGACAAAATTCAATGTATATACCAACAAAGGAGGTAACACACAGATTGTTTACCTCACCTAAAGAATGTGCAGCTGCAAAAAAATTTAGCACCTACACTTTCCATGTTCACATGTTCTTGTAGCTCATTATATTGTTCACATGGACTTCTACTAGTACATACACCTAGTTTATCGTATGGACTTTTTTATTTGTATATCAAGGCGTGTGGCAGCTGGTACCCTACCATGATTACTAGAATAAGAGACAAGGGCCGACCAAGGTCTACCCATGTTTAGAATGAGATAGACTTAGGAGAACAATGTGATAGAGAAAAGAGAGAAAGTCAAGGGTGTACTCTGTGTCATTCTGCTGGCAATAACCGTGAGCGTTGTCCCAATCGTGTTACCACAGCTAGAGGGAACTCTAGGCATTAGGCATGAAATGTAACAATTCCTTTCTTAAAGAGTGGTTGCAATGTATTTCCTTCTATTGTAGTTATTTTCATGTCAGATTTCATTAGATAGTTATAGCCATTGTAAAACTATAACTAGTTTCATAAAATGTAAAAATTCCTTATTCAAACAATGGTTGGTTGTAATGTAATTTGTTCTATTGTAAGTATTTTAATGTCTAATTTCATTTGTTACACCATACATATATTTTCTCATGTGTATTACAATATTCTTTGTAATGTTTGTAAAAAACATGTGATCTTTTAATTTGGAGTGCAGGATGACCAAACAGTTCAAGGTATCCCACATCCAGAAGGAGGGTGAGAACTCATCCACTGATAAAGCCAGCAACTTGGCACCAAAGAAGCCTTTTGACATCTTATATTATTTGAGATTGGATAAGCTTTACTATGTTGTGTTGAAGGGTAGGAAATATGGTGTGTTCAATAGCCTAGCAGAGTTATGATGCCAAATTCATGATATAGATGGTTTTGTCTATAAGTCATTTCACACATGTGAGGAACTAGAGAAATTTGGTTGTTTATCCGCCATGTTGGGACCCAGCCTTATCGTGGCCATGATACACAAAGATATATATTGCCTTAAAGTCTACATTTGGTGCTATGGCGTGTTATTGTAATGAAATGTGTCATTGGAATACTTTATTACTATTGAAGTACTTTAAGTCTGCATTCAGATGCATGTGCTATTGTAATGCAATGTGTCATTGGAACACTGTATTTACTAGTTATATACTTTAAGTCTACATTCGAATGTCTATGTTATTGTAATGCAATGTGTCATTGGAACACTTTATTTACTAGTTATCATGCATGAATTTATATTAAAAAACATATAATCAATCAATGTAGTCATAATAGGCCACAACATAAATGTGTGGAATAACACAATAGCAAATAATAACATTTACAAACAACAATATTTATAAACATGCAGCCAACAACATTTACCGTAGTCCAAATTAGAGTTGTATTCATGCTCTTGTTGTTGATGTGAGGGTGGATGTTAGTGATGCCCTACGTGTTCAATCACACATCCATTTGTGCTGTAACAAACTCTTGTATCGTGAGCTTGACAACTGGGCTGTAATGTAGTTAGTTGTGGAAGGTGAGGTAAAGGCTCAATCACCATTATATAAGCATACATTGAAGATGGAGTTGTAGATTACACACCAAATTCAACGTTGACCAACTTGAAAACATATCCGAGCCTCCTCTTGGCGGTGAAAACAATGGTGTCTGTGGAAATCTCTAGAAAAGCTCATTCATGAAAGGTTCTTGTTGGCCTTGAGCAAATGATATAGTGACACATACATGCTCTCCGCCATATGTATATGGTGATGAATTGGGAGATTGTGGTACATACGACGAGCCTGCCCCACCATATATATTTCATGATGAAGAAAGAGCAGGTGGTGTGCATGACGTGCTTGGCTTTTAGCAATTGCAATGTTTGAAGGTCCCGCATCATCTGTATGCTCCTCATTTCACTAGCATCTTCTATAGGCATGTTTACCTACACAAATTGGATTAACATGAATTGTTGGCCTTTCAACATCAAACAATGGAGGTAGGATGTTAGTTCGCTGAGCTTCGAATCTATAATGAGCATCTACAATATCCACTAGGTTAATGCCAATTTGTCCAACCTTACACCATGATCATCTCTTAACATCAACGAAGGCCATATGTTGTAACTCCATTCCAAGGTCAGTATGTCATAGAAATAGAAGAAGAAAATTATCAACTATTATTTCTCAGTTCAATCTATATAATTAGTTTAAGCATAGTAAATTATACTACTAAATCCTTTATTGCACCACCTGAAGTAATCTAGCATCTTGTCATCATTCTATACCATCTTATGTACTCATTGTTATAGTGTAGTGGTTCTAATGCTAGCACTCCATGCGAAATTCATTGTCATCAATTGTTCCAAAGTTGAATCCACCATTCATGTCTAATGACCTAGTCCCAAGATTCTTTATCCTATAATGTGTACTTGTGTAGAGTGTCATCCGCATTTGAGCCATGGGTTATTGGTTGTTGAAAACTAAATTGCCTCATGACTTTACTCATGCTGTGCCATTTAGCAATGTGGAAACATATCAATGGCACTTATGGACACCATATCTCCTATCCCATTGTATAGTAGTTTGGTAAGGTTGCCAACATATTACCCCTGTAAGGTTCCTAGATAACTTGTTATCATAAACCACAATGGTAATCAGTGCCAAAAATAGAAATTAAAATTCATGCAATAAATTACAATACTGTAATAAAGTTAATTATTTGTACCTGGTTCATCTTTAAGCGATTAAGTGAAGCTTTAAATGTAGTTAACATGTGGCATGAAGTTATCATTTTGTTTTGAGTGTTACACCATCTAAAAGTTAAGGGCATCAACTCTTGTTAGTTAGGATCCAACCAATCTCTTTTAACTAGTGCAATGGTTAGGAATTTATGCCAAGCCCATATCTGGACTAGCAACATGCATCCAAAAATGTCATTCCACTCTGCCTTGTATGCTTTGCACAACTCTCTATAAGTCCATGACAGGACAACAAACACTAACTATATGTCCCTGCATCTTATAAATTAGCTAACAAGGGCAAAAACATCAAATACACATAATGAGTTGACTTGTTATTACATATATTGCACTTAACAGTCTTAATATCGCATGCGTGCGTGTATTACTACACAGTTTCCTCATTGGCATTATCTGAGAGAGCACTAAATCATTCTTGTAACTATGTTAGGCTAAACTTTTTGCCATAGATGAAATGACACTCATTTGGTGGAACATCGCCTAACAATATCTCACACATTATATACCATGGCAATCGGGTCGTGCCAATCACCGCTTCACCATGCATAGGGAGTCCAAATTAGACTTCTACATCTTGTAATGTAATTATCATTTCTCCCCATGATGTGTGGAACGTATGTGTCTCTGGTTGCGATATCTCAATAAGTGCGTTGATAAAGGGGCAATCAATACTTATGTGCTTGATTCTCAAAACACCATAGAATCCTACTGGCCAAAGAGTTGGATCCATTCATAGGTTAGAAGCGAAATGTGACCTAAGCCTTTGATGTGAAACACACGATCAGTCTACATATAAAAAAAATGGAAGTAATGTGTTTAACATAATAGACAAATTGAACAATTTTTTTAAAGGACTAACTTTATTAGTATTGTTAACCTTGTCCTCTCGTTATACTACTTTTGAAATATGCTGATATTGTAATTGAAGCAACAAGTTAGCTCTCGGACCCAGGTTTAGAAAATTAATGCGCCTATTCGACATTCTAAAAATAACAATTCTACTACAATTATTAAAATAAACTACATTAAAAATATGCATTGCTAATTATTTTATTAAATTAAATAAAAATTAATGGTAAATAATTGATTAGAATTGCAAATTTAGGTAACAACTTTTAAACACTAAGACAACAACTTTAGTTGTATCACATGTTAAAAATCAATTAAGTAATCAATTTAATTGTTTATATTATCTGCAATTAAGATTTCTATTTTTCACTAAATAAAAAATTTAAAACTAATCAAATAAATAAATAATACAAGTCTCGTACGAATAAAAAATTCATGATGCATACTACATACAAAAATTTTGCCATGAATAAAAAATTTAAATGCTAGAAATCTAATTTAAATACAGGCTAGTTACAAACTAAATCCTAATTTTATTCCCCTAACATAATCATTTCAAAATTAAAATTGCTAAAACTTCAAATTTTCTATCACTACTAGTGCAAGAAAAAATAAATAATGCTATTACCATTACATCTAAGACAGATAATTAATTTCTCATATAAAAATATCTATATGGAGTAATACATAATAATTATTCAAATTAATATTTCAGTAATCTTGTAAAATAAAACTTAATTATAAAAAATGGATTTAAATAATTTTTAAATAAAAGTAATGGTAAATAAGAGTACAAAAACTTATCTCATAATTTTATCGAAGAAGGAAATAAATGTTAGTTGAAGGAAAATTTAGAAGATAAAGTGTAATTTAGGAGATGAAGTGGATGAGAAAGATGAATAAGTGGAGAAGTTAAGAAGTGAAAAAGAAGAGCTTTTGTTAAGGTGAAGAAGAAGATACAAATAAAGTGAAGAAGATTTGCAAATGGAATGAAGAAGAGAAAATATTTAATAATATGAAAAAAAGAAAAAAAATATTTTCAATTTTTTTTCATGGATTTATAGTGATCTTGTAGGCTGCCATATAGTAAGGCTGCATGGGTAGCATTGCTGTCAGCAAAGTCACTTGCATGAGTGGGTGGTGTTGATGCCAACAACATTGACTATGCAACTACGACTACTATGAGAAAGTGGCGTTGTTACTAGCAATGCTAGCCATGCAGCTATAGCTACTAGGTGGTGTTGTTGCTAGCTGCTAGGCAGCATTGTTGATGTTGGTGTATGCCCTAGAAGCCAATCATAAGATGATTATTTTTGCATACATTTTATTACATTTTAAAAGGCAATTCAATTATTA
>JANHAO010020171.1:0-12941 GCA_026873985.1 Saraca asoca | reverse complement strand
ATCAAAACATATTTAAATCAATCAAGATATTTTCAAAATCAACTAAAACATTTCCATATTCATTTTCATTCAAAACGTAATGTCAACACCTAGATTCCAAGGAAACTCCTATTGGTAACCGTGGCATCATCAATATTTTCTTTTTACTTATTATTCATATTGAATACTTATTTTTAACTGTCGTTTCTCATTACCGCCTCTTGGGCTATTATCACCATTCAGACCATTTTCTGTATTATCCAGCCACACGGGCTAACTTCCTTATTACCCAGCCATACAGGCTGTTCACAAATATCATCAGGTTACCAACGGGTTTCCAGTGAGCCTAGGGTCTCAGATTATTCAAACTTTTTCACATTGCAAAGTATTCTCATCATTTAATAAGATAAAAATATATATTTTAAATACATATATTACCTCAGAATAAATCATTATCGGTAATTTAAATTATTGAAAAACCATAACTTAATGATCAACAAAAACAGTTCTCAATGCATAACACAATTTGCAAGGGTGGGACTATACATTCACATCCAAATTGTACAACTTATAGCAATTCGAACATTACTAATTCTATAATTTATTAGGAACACATCAGAATCAAGTTATCAATACAATTTTCCACTATCATTAACTACACATTCAAATTGTAAACTCATAGAAATTCAAGTATTATGGACTCTATAATTCATCAGAAATGCATCAGAATCAAACGGCAGTAAAGTTTCTTATTTTTCATCAACTATACATATTTAAGCTCAAACACAAATTTCTTGACAACTTTCAATCGGAGTACTACGAAATAAAACTAATGATTTAAGATTACTCATAGGGTCTTAGAGTAGCGGCTATCAGCTTGCCACCGGCCGGAATGCCGCCGGCAGCCCATATCCCATGGCTAGCCGAACTAGCAAAAGGCAGGGAAGACAAGTGGAACCGAGCTATTGTAGGACTTATCTAGCTAGGCATCACGTTGGAGAGGAGGAAGGAAGTGATCGCCGGTGAAGAGGCGATTGGACAGTGGCTGAATCCACCATGGTCGAATGGCCCAACTTGCCAGAGATAGCAGAATTCTATGGAACCAGTAAATTGAAGAAGAAGACGGACAGTGGAGCTCAACTTGTCTTTCGGCGGTGCGCCAAAACTTGGGAAAAGTCAGAAGTACGCCGGTGATGTGAGAAAACTCTGGAAGATTCCGAAGAAAATCAAAAAATCGAAAAAGAGGAAGAAAGCTCGGGGTTGAAGGCTGGCTGGGGGGAAACCGACTCCTTTTTTATAAATAAAATTATTTATATAATTTTTCACTTTAGTCCCCACAGTTTGCATCGCCTTACACTAGGGCCCCAAACTTTGTACCGCCTCAACAAAAGCCTAGCTTTCAGGAATCTTTTCAATTTAGTCCCTACCGATTTTTCAGTTTAGTCTTTTTTTAATTTTAATTTCTTTTTTATTTTCATAAATTTTTCAGTTGTTACAAAAAGGCACACAAAAAATTAAATTGACATCTTACAATCCCATGCTTAATGTAATATAGTATATATTGTTTATAATTTGCTTCATTCATTCATCTTTATGATAATTTATAGAAAATTTTTTGACCGTTAAAATATTAATTTAAATTCCTCTTTAATTAGCATTGTTTAGCTAAAAGTGAATGATAAAGTACAATTAGATCTTGAATTATAATAATGGTCCTCTTTCATATGAATTCAACCACGCATACATGCATCAAACACTTAGCAATGTTGATATTAAATTCGGATGTACTATTATTTTATATGGTATCGGTCTTAATCTTTTATTATAGTAGATATTTTAACAAATTCATCTATTCAATTCTATATATTTGAATTAGAACTATATTCATTATAAAAGTCAGAATTCTTAAATAAATCATGAATTGAGATTAGAAATAAAATATTTATTAGTTCTTTTAATTAGAGTAATTAAAATAATAATATGAGTAATTTTTAATCTTATATTTTATTAAAATTTAATATGAATTTATTTCATTTAGAGTCTAAATTGATGTATTTGTATATATAAACGTGATGGCATTTATTCTATATACTATCCGTTGCATAGAAAATAATAAGAGGAATATAAAACAACAACCAACAAAATCTAATGTTACATAGAAGATAAGAGAGAAATATAGAGCAAAAGAACTAACAAAATCTAACCAATTTATGAAAGATAACTATCAACAATCTTAAGATAAAGGATAAAAAAATTGATTTCTTTAAATATTACTACGAGATATACATTTTAAAAGATAAAATTTGGGTGATAAATAAAATATTAAAAGTATTACTTAACCTCTGTTGGAATATTTCTAAACGAAATGTTCATCACTTCGTGATGCTCTCAGTCATTTATCCAGACAAACTTGAAGAAGAATAATTTGGTGCTTTCCGAAGAAACTAGGAGAAACAAAACGTAGTGCATCTGTGCTAAGTGTGAGGAGCTTAGTTTAATATGAAAAATCAAGAAGAAAGGAAGGAAATCCCGATGGTCGACGTCAAGTACAATTAGCTTCTTTCAAAAAAAAAAAATATATTTACTTTAACTTGAAATGACGGGTCCCAGAAATCATAAATTTTTTTTTAAAAAAATCATTAACAGGGTCATCAATTAGCTATAAAATTTAGTATATGATGAGTCAAACCATATTTGAAGTTGCCTCAAAAACACTTTTAAATAATGATATTGAACCTGACATGAGGATAATTATCAAGTTATTATGTAACGGGATTAAAAATATATGTCATAATTATAGCATATAAGTATTTTTTTGAGCTGTGGTCTTTGATACAAAAAAAGTCATTAGAAATTTGTTTGGATCATGAGACAAAAGTTCTAGCAAGTCAGACATAGATAGTTGACCTTCACTCGAATTCTGAGGAGTCGGAGTTATGGTTTAAGTGGAAGTAAGAAGTACAGTGAGAGAAAATAAATAATTTTATTATTGAAAATAAAGTTCAAGGAAATGTTGACTCTTTTTTATAATAAGAGTAGTTAAATCATTAAACTCATACACACAGGATGGGAACAAATCTAAAATGTGATAGAAAATAAAATATTTTAAAGAATATCAAATATTATTTAAATCAAAGACACAAGAAAATGTCCATTTAAAGCATGGCAACGATGCAAAATACTTAGCACATGCCATTACAGCAAGAAATAAGAGCCAAGAGGATTAAAGATGAGTAATCAAGGTCTCGTGGTCAGAGTGACAAAATGTTCGAAGGAGAACTATTTAGGATTTTCACAAGCTACATGACATTTGTTCAGGGCAAAGTCTTCCAAACCAGTGGACGTACAAGAAAACATACGGAAATAGGTCATTGAACTAGTTTTTGTATTAAGTATACAACAGTATTAAGGTCATAAAATGATGATGGCCGAGATATATTTTATCATTTTTTCTTGGAATAAGAAAATTTCATACTCCAAAAATTAATAAATACGACAGATTATTGGATCTGATTTAACTTGTATTGTTTGTTTGTAAGGAGGGTTTATAGTCACTTAACTATGAGATCATCGAACAGATGATATGGATTGATCCAACTCTGCCAATCGATCCCCTTTCCACTACCGAATTCTCAATTTTTACACTATCGAACAACACGACTACAATAATTTATTCAAAGTTTTTGCCTTTGTAATCTCATCCTTTTTCGTTTTTCCAAATATTTGAGTCCACAGTTTTTTATTTGTCAACTTCCTTCAATTTTAAAAAGATAAGGTCACTATTTTATTTTGAAACTCAATTTTTTTAATTAAAACCCGCTATTTTAGTAAAAGAAAAGAAAATGTATTTACTTCTCCCTTGCTCAACCCTTTGGAGTCGAGGAGATCCATATCCTTTTCAAGACATTTCTGTTGTTGTGTGCAAGTCAAACTGTAGAAAACGAAAATCCCTGACGTTGTCAATATCAAATGCCAATATTATTGTAGTTCTTGAACAGAGAAATGCAATTTGTAAACAGTTCTGTTGCAACAGAGTTGAAGCCTTTGGAATATCTAATAAGTAGGCAGCAATAAACAAATGGGACCATCACCATCATATAAATAGTTCGCCATATCATGGCATAAGCTGGATAAAATAAACAGAACAAAATGGTACCATCATAACTGCTTTTTATTATAGAATATGCAACATCAACTCGCAATTTATTCCCCAATATTGTGAAAGCTACAAAGAAAAGGCATTTATCGGACTCATTGAAGATCTACAATAACTTCAATGTGACGGACAAGTCATTTGACTGAAAAAATATTCGAATGCCAAAAGCAAACTTCTCAGAATGTCCCTCACAGGTTATGAGATCCTCCACCAAAGTGCAGGATACATTAGACATGCCCAAGAACCAGAAGGACCGCAAAAAGTACATTAATTTGAAGGGAAACGATAAAGTGAAGCATCTAATGCTACCTATTAATCAGAAGAAAGTAGGTCAAATGGTATGGTTAACCAAAAAAGTAGACTGCATTAGTTTACTATATACAAAGGATTGGGGCCAGAAAACCAAAAGTTAAGGATAGATTGCAAAGATCTACAGATACATACATACATATATATATAGCTTGCAAAAGATCTAACAGCCTCCCTGGGTTGAGGAGACAATCTAGTACCATTCTTCTCCTACATTGCCAGTTGTATGGTTCTATTGCGATGAAGAAGTGCAATAATATATGTTGAAAGAAAAGGACCAGAAACAGGAGGTTGTGGAGACAACTGACCAAGAAAGATGGAAAAATGAATTAATTAATGATCAAAGCGAAAGACATTGTACCCTGTCTGGCAGATTTTTGGGCATTGGAACTGCAGTAACGTATCTCTGGGGGCAGGATTTATAAGCATTTGAGGTAGCATCAGAGGATGATGAAGTCTCTGCCCCATCGTTTTGTGCACGTCCATGGAACTTGGCAAATCGATTGATGACAGAAAACCTTTCTAAATCTTGACATTCCACTCTCAAATCCAAAATTGAGGCCCTGCTATCCAATCTGGATCAAGATGAAACACAGCAGAAATAAGTAAAAGAGAATGAAAGCCACCGAAATGTAGTTATCAAGAACCCAAGAACAATAGCATTAGCGAAAAACCAAAAAACAGATTAGGTGCAATGTTTCCGCATGCCATATATATGAACCATGAGATATAGCAAATATTGTTGCAATGTAAAGATATAGGCAAACTAACAGAAGGGGCATATCGTTATATCAAAAATTTGGAGCAATTTCCTTCCCAGATCTGCATGAATGAGTTCTTCACTTCAATTCAACATCATTTACTTGTAAATAGTATACCAGATATCATACACCATTTATTGCAACTTTATAAAGGTACCCAATTGTTATCTCAGTACTGTCTATCAAAGCTAACGCAAAGTTTTCAACACATTTTGCTTCAAACAAACACTTCTTCAAGTCTTTGTAATAATCCATTTGTTTCCATGCTTGAAAAAGGTTAAAAGTTAGCAGCAGTAACAAAAGATTTTCTTGAGCAATCCATCTCCATTTCCATGCTTGAAATAAGTAAAAAGTTAGCAGCAGCAGCAGCAACAGAAAATTTTTGTTGTTCCCAATTTAAACAGGTAAAAACACAAGATCCAAGAAAATTTTCTAATGAAACCAAATTATCCCAGCAAAATCTGCAGCTTTGTCTCATGAACATTTGATCCCATTCCATTCTGCAGAGTGAAAAGAATGATAACAGGACAATCAACAACAAGCAATTATGACAAAGCCAGATATTAACCACTTCAATTGTCGAATGAACAGAACTGGACAAAACAAATGTTATGAAAGCCTGAAACCTTTTTACCAAGAATTTTGAAGCACCTCCACATTTGCATTCACACACATAAAGATAACCTCATCCATGAAATTTAATACTTACAAAAATGCCTCAATAATTGATAGCACCGCAAAGAAAATGTCAATTGTTAATCAAATGGTAGCTTCAAATTAAACACTCTGATGGTACCTTAGTATATCACTTTCCAATTTCTTTGCTCTACCACCAAGGTCTTCCGTAACTTTCAACATGTATTGATCAACTCTCTCAGATGATTTCAGCTTCTCCGGCATCCTATTGAACATAACAAAATTTTCAATTGGCACATAAAGCAGGAATGGGAAAAAAAAAAAAAAAACGTATAAAATCCTTTGAAAATGTCATCAATTCTTACAGGCTTCTTCTGCCATGGGGCATGAATGCATCATGTCCAGACAATGAGACTGAATTGCATGCATCTCCTAATACTAATCTAGCAACGGAGAAGACCACACTCGCATGGTGCAACTTGAAATCTGCAGAGAGAATTGCTGCTGGAGGAGGACTAAATAACTGCTGCATAAGCTGTGTAGTCCAGATAAGTCGTTTTCTTGACTTCACCAATGGATGTAAATCTTCAATTGCCTCAGTGTCATCTTCGACCTGAAATTACAAACAAGGTAAGTTGAATCCATTGACAAAGAATTTAAGAGACTAAGTTGCATGGTCTGATTTAACTATGAACAAACCTTCTCGATCAATCTATTTGCAGCCCGTGCCCAGTCTGATTCTGCCGCACTGCCAAATAATGAAGAACCTCAGACATCTTAGGGGAAACAGATTTTATAAATTGATAAACAGAAGACAAAGTGGACATAACAATACAAGGTCAGAAATATTCATTGAACCTCAAAACTTCAGAAAACATCATCTGGTGAAAGACAAGGAAAGGATCCTTTTCGACATCAACAATAGCAACAAAGAATTTTAAGTGTATTAAGATTACAAATTATGTCAAGCACCTGACATTTTGAAGCCTTTCAGAACCCTGTGTCAGTTCTCTATGCCATGGCACCAGTTCAGATGTGGCACTTTTACGCTTCTTAGGTCTCATAATAGCCAAATTAGGTTCAACCGCAAGAGGCAGTGACCGTGAAGCCACATGTTCACTTGCAACTGAAGCAGGAATTTGAATTTGCCCTGCATTGCCAAGCTGGCTGGTGTCACTGTTAATCAGTTCCATTGAATTACAGACCTGCAATCTATCGGATTGGTTCTGAACAATGAAAGATTGGTCCATAATCTTCGGCGGAGTCATTTTCTGTGCATCATATTCTGGCATTATTTTTCCATTTTTGAAGCTTCCATACTGCTCAAACCATGATTGTGCCATCTGGGGACTAAATAGAGAATGCTCACCCCCAACAGAAGTAGCATTTTTAGCATTAGACATGTTTTGAGCATTTTTCTGACCATATCCAAGGATGTCCTGGGAAGCATTTGTGTCCTGCCCATCACCAGGCTTCGTTGACAAGTTTAGCATCTTAGGATTTGATGATAGTAATGAAGATTGACTACCAGATGCATTTTTTACCATGGAATTGTACCCATATGACAACTGTGACCTGTGGTTGGAATCTAGCCTATTGTCTGAAACTTTGAATCTCTTGAGATCCTGATTACCAGGATCAATCTCTGCATTTTTCATGGATGGAACCTGATGCAGCATAGAAAAATTCTGATGCATAACATTATTTAGCCTTAAAGAGCGGCCAAAAGCTTCAATGTCTCTAGAGGTAGCAGCTGGGCTTAAATGAGATACATCAGGCGTACTTTTTCCCACAGCTTCCCTCCCATGTGATGCACTTATGGTATCTTCAGCAGAATCAGCACTATGAGGTAATATCTGCTGTCCAGAGGTTTCTTTAAGCAACTGCTCTCTTCCTCCAGAACCTTTGGGATGCACAAAACAAGGATCAACACCAGAAAGGTCATCCCCATCTCTCTCAGAACTTTCATCACCAGGCTTCTGCGGTCCAGTTGTCATTTCCAAATTATTGTTTGCATGAGGAAGGGATGCAATTTTTGATGGATAGCCACCTAAAGAGTCTTGCTTGCTAGAAACACTGGTCCACATATTTTGTAACACTTTTGATGGGGCATTGTTTTGAGATGCACTAAATGCAACAAAAGGTTGAGAGGTTGTGGCAGCCCCTGATGGTGAATTTTGTATTGCAATGTCTCTTGGACAGATTTGGTCTGTACCATTCAGCTGGGACATTTCATTAGTAGATTCCAATTCAGATTGATTAGTATGAACTCTTTCACAATATTCATCTATCTGACTCATGGAGGCAGTCCGATCTGCAAGAGCTACATTAGAACATTGAGTATTTGCTATTTGTCCACCAAGACTAGCCATATTCTGATTTTGAGTATAAATTCTGGGGAAAGGGAAGCCAGAGGTGAAGGCCTGTGGAATATTTCCCAGCACATTGTACTGCGAGGCTTTATCAAAAATTTGCCCTGGAGTGCCAGAAACATTATTTCTGGGTTCCCCATGAGAAGACCCTTGAGTTGGCATAGTCTGGGCATTAGTCAGCCATGGATGACCCTTATCACCTGTCTCAGATGCAACATGCGGCAGTGTGAGAACTGCATCTGAGGAGCCCTGAGGAGACTCCGTGGGAACACATTGTGAAGGAGGAGCCAGTTGTAAACCAAAGCCTTGAGAGAAAGAACTTTGATTCCACTGAGGATGGACAACAGATCCCTCAGAAGGTTCAGTTTCAGGCGCCCTGGAAGATAAATGGTGGTTAGAAGAGCTCATTTTTGTTGTAATGCCACACTCTCTTGACTGATCCATTCTATGAACAAGCTCAAGAATATTTTGATTACATTGATTCAAAAATATCAATGCAATTAGTTGAGCTCAGTTCATCATGTAAGTCACATGAGCAGGAAGGGGAACAAAGAGAAACAGGTAAACCCAGGGACAACCCAAATACGCCAGAAGCCAGTAAATTAATAGTAATGCGCCAAAGCATGCAATGATTACTTACCATCTTGAACCCAAACAGAACATTCTAAAATAACAATTAAAAAAAGACACATGATGAAAATTCAAGAGCTTGAAACTAAAGCAAGGACAGAAGAAATTTTCAAATATTAAAATACCTTGGTGAAGCAGTCTTGTTTGAGAAATAATTACCAACACTTCTATCAATTGAGGTTAACTTTTTTGGCATATGACCAGGAAATATGCTTTTCAAAGCATTATTGTCCAAGCTTTTTGAGTCACCCTGGAAAGCAATAGCATTCCCATCACAATTAACAAAGATATAAACAATTTGTAATGACCGACTTATTTGTAATGACAAATTCATAATACAGGGTAGTCTAACAATCACCTTCTCCAATTCAGTATAATCTCTATCAGTATGACCAACTTTTGACTCTGCAAAATAGCTTTGCTCTTGAGCTTTCAATCCTCCAAAGGATTGTTGTGTCATGGGCAATGAATTTATTACATGCCTGTTTCCATGAGAAGGTTCCATGTCAACATCCTGAACCCCCATAGGGTGATACTGAAATTTGCGAGTTACAGGTCTTTGACTAATCTGACCAAATGACTTTGAGCTGCGTGGATCACTGGTGTCTGAACAAACATTTTCTCTCATACCACCAGCTCTGAGGTAGGAAGCATTAGAGCCAGCACCTGCAGACTTATCTTCTTTGTTAGAATTCTCCATTTCAAGCATCTCACCTGTTCCCTTGTTGTTAGTTGATGACTCCAAAACTAAAGGGTTCTTCTCCATATGATGTTGAGATTTTCCTTCATCGTCAATTCCCCTATAGTTCCCTGAAGAGTCAGCATCTCTCCAAACATCAACAGTGAGACTGCTAGGAAGCTGCGGGTTGCTTTGACGGTTGACCCATGTCATGCCTGAATTTGGTACCAAAGCAGTACCATTCATATCAGACTCTTCCCCACAAGGCTGCATATTACGTGCAGCGGACTTTACACGCTCCAACCCAGAAGATAAATTAGTATCAGAATCAGGGTCCCACATACCAGGGAGCTGGGCCATCTCACGCATGGCTTTCTCATGATGCGGCTGCAATGAGTTTTCATTTTCATGGGTTTTCACAGAAGCATTGCTATCAGATGGCACAGATTTCATATGATTCCAACCATTCGGTTTATTGAACAGATCACCACTACTATTACATGATGATAAGGCCTGTTGATGGGTCCAAGAACCAGATAGAGCCTTATCATTATTTGCTAAAGCAGAAGAATTAGAAGTGTTACGAAAAATATGACTCCCTTCCCCTAGCTGCTTTTGCCGAGGGCTGCAATCTAACCATTTGCCTCGTTCTAAAGACTGAGGAATAGATCTCTGAGTCGAATCAGTCTGTAGCCTATCATGCTGTCCATGTGAAGTAGCAAGACCCAACTGATGAAACCCAGGAACAGCAGAATAGTTTATAGGGGTATTGGACCTACTAACATCACTCGGCCGAAGAAATCCTCTAGAATTTAAATTGGAAGTGGATTGTAAGCTGTTTTCAGCCCAAACTGATTGCTGTTTGCTGGTATCAATGGTTGAAGGCCGCTCATTTAGAGGTGAATGTTCGGTATTCCGGAAACTAAGACCACTCCACTCTTCCTGTATACCCACTTCACTACTAGATGTTTCTGCTACAGCTGACTGCATTAGTGCACTCCAACTCCCACTCTGCACAGATGGAAATCCACTAAAACTATCTGTGCCATCCAACATGTTAAACCCTCCAGTATTCCTGCCAAATGAATCCCACAGACTATCATCTGAGCCAAACAAAATCTTCTCTTCAGTTGGATCTAGGGTAGTCACATTCTGTGAAGGCGAAACCTGCACTACCCCCTTGTCTTGTGACGTCTCTGATGACCCAGCTATTTCTTGCCTCCCATGTAACTCTAGCATTGATACATTTCTTTGCTCAGAATTCACCTGCTGCAAATTCTCCAGAACTCCACTATCAATACCTTGTACAGCAGAAGCAAACATACCTTTCCCTTGAATATCATGTCTCGAAATAGAATTTCCGTCATTTGTGTTAGGTTGCTCTGAAAATGCTGCATACTGATGGGCTGGAAATGCATTACTACCAGCAGATATATGCGGCATTGCAGGCTTGTCCCCTTGAACATGAGAATATTGATGTGGAACAGAAACATGTGACATCACAGGCTTGTCTACTTGAGCATGAGAATACAGATTCGAAGTACCTCTTGAATTAGAGACTGGAAGCCCATATAGAGACTGATCACTCTGATTAGGAACCAAACCCATTAAGCACAACGCCTGACCTTGTTCAGGAGAAAACATTAGTCCATTAGAGGACCCTTGCATGACTGGAGATACACCACGCTGGAGCCAACTTGGATTAGTTGCCATAACTTCAGGCTGCCATATAAGGTTAGATGTCTCATTTATAGGAATGCCATTGATAAGAGATGCAGAATGGTTGCCAACTGTCTGCTTTGAAATGGAGGAAGTTGGATTCATAGAACTCTGTTGCCTTGCTTCTAGTTGATGAAATTGTTGCTGCCTCTGATATTCTTGCATCTGTGAGAGCATTACTTGCTGCTGTAATAACTGCATGTCATTTATTCCCGACTGCTGCCTAGGCAAAGGCTGCAGCATGCCTGGATGCCGGCCACTTATTTGCTGTTGACCACCAAAAAAGTCAAAATTGACAGGAGATTCAGCAGCCTCAGACCTTGCCATGTTTTTCTTATATAGTTCAAGACCACTCCCTTGTTGTGAATCTAGCACTGGTATTCTACTTGATAGGCCATGCCAATCAGAATCTGTATCCATTCCCAAAATGTTTCCTTCATTTTGCTTTGTGTTGAACACCTGATGTCCTTGCACATAGCCATTCACAGTTGTTTGTTGGTTCTGAGACTGACTTCTGCTGGACTCATGCCTCAGATTTGATTGTGTCAGGTTCAAACCATGTTGCATGTGTGAAACGCTTGTATGTCCTGGCTCAGAATCTTTGTTCCCAAAAAAGACAGTATGGAAAATAATAAATGATCACTCTTCAAACCATAGAATAAAAGTAAACTTCAAAATTGCACAATTATATAGAGAAGTCTATTACATGCAATAAAATAACCATCAATTAAAGAATAGAAACCATTGAACCATGAGTACATAAAACTTTTACCTGACTGCTGTACATTAAAATTCTTCAGATTGGAGATAAAAGGTGCACCAATTGGCCTCTGGGTACCAATCCACAAATTGTTGCTTAGGCCTGGCCAGTTCCCATCAACAGCCTGTGAATGATACTGGCCCTGGGACAACTTCTCTTGGCCAAAAAAATTATGTACCCTGTCTCCTGCCTCGTTTCCAGGCATAGATAATCCAGCCCACAATTTTTTCAAGAACTAGCTATTTGCAAGAAAAAGCCACCTAGGGATCAAGAAGAGAATTTAAATTTGTTGCATCCAGCATAAAAGGGAGATCAAATAGAGTTTCCAAAAGTTTGCATTATTTAAAAAACACACCTTTTATCAACTACCATTTATCACTAAAAATTTGAAAAGAAACCTGCAAGAGAAAAAAAAAAAAAATCTTCTGTATATTAATCACTTGGATAGTTGTAAGTAAAGCGCAGGATAACAATTAGTGACATTTCATACAAGATGCCTCACCAAGCACTATTAATCAAATTTCACCATGTTATCATTCATTAATTCTGACATAATAAAAAAAGATCTATATCAAAGGACCAACATAAACCTTCTCCTTAAAGTACAACAATAATATTGAATACATGTGAAAACAGTGAAATGCAAGCGATTCTCACAAATGTTTGATGATGCGTCACATGAAAATGCCTAGTCAACTGGCAATCCTTCATCTTTCTTCTTGCAACTCTAAATGAAAATACTTGAAGAGCAATAAACAACAGTTTTTGGAGTATTTGTAATTTATTTGGAAAAACATAAACCAACTGTATCAAAGTGCATGATAAAGCATGCATAAAAGCTATTACTAAATCAACAGTATGGTTAATCAGGTAATGTATCTTGCATTACCATCTGACAACTCCTGCCAAATTCCAAGCTTGGCTCTATTATTAGTTTTTC
>JANHAO010020170.1:0-12945 GCA_026873985.1 Saraca asoca | reverse complement strand
AGCAAACAAACAATATCAATTCAACTCAATTCCTCCATTAACAAATCTAAAATTTTCATAAATAAAACAACAACACTACTTTAAAAAAAATAACAAAAATAACTAATAACACATATTGATTTATAAAAATCACTCTCAAACTTCAACAGTTTAAGTCTAGAAATTATCAAGATAAATCTATTTTCCTAGAGTTATCAAGCATTCGTAAGAAACCCATTCTCAACCACTGGTGCCACTACAGCACTTGGGTTCAGTGTTGAGCTCATAATGGACATGCAGCGATTGGATCTAATGATGGGCTCTTGCATGATAATTGCACAGCGAGGCAAACTCCAATGACTAGTTCGTGTCGGCCATGTAGTGTTTTAATTCGACAGTGAATCCATGCACCATTCGTGCAGCGTAACGCTTTAATTATGAACTCAAGCATTTACCATATGGCCTGGGTTTGGAACTAAAGCTTGCACATGGTGGCCCTCTAATGGGATTGAAAGCCCAGGAGTAATTGGTCACATGAAAATTCTGGCTACTTAATTTGTACACGTACTTCCTAAGGGGGCACTTGGCTTGTTTTTCTCTGTTGATGACTTATCTGATCTATTTTCGAGAAGAACTGGTTCATGAACATGCCCAGTTCATGTCCAGTATCCTTAAGACAATGAAATTTCCTTTTGGGCAAATCTCCCTCTGTTTAATGTTTTAAACACAGAAAGGCCAAAGGGCTTTACAAGCTACAAACTGACTAAGTAAACTATTAAAGGTTATAACTCGTATCTGCCTCCCACATTTGGAACTATTCGGAATGGATATTTCATGGGGACTATGGATGGTGCTAATCTGGAAATGACATATTTGTGTGTGAATGTGGCAAGAAGAGACCACGTTAACATAATGGCTGACGATCAAGGCAGTGGAATAACTCCTTCATCAGTTACATTTTGCAGCAATACTTTTGAGGGCACTTCCTATGATGTTAAAAGCCTTATTGGCTATAATTTCACCGATGCTAAGGTCCAGAGAGACATTAAACTATCACCTCTCGAGGTTGTGAAGAAGGACGAAAAATAGCCATAGTAGTGACACCATGGGCGATACACCTGTATGGGCCCAATTATTGCTTGCATGTAGATAAATCATCGTGGTTCATCTTTTCCCCTCTCCATTTGCCAATAACACAGCCACAGCCAAGGGACCCAAACTATAACGATGAACTTGACTCAACTCCAACCCGCACTTATTATTGATCCTACTTCCAGCCAATCTGATGTCTCCTACCAATGATAAATGCCCTGGAGCTAAGCTGTATTTCGATCTTGCGTGGACTTCCTCTCAATATCAACCTAGCTCGAGATGTAGACAAGACATCAAGCTTGCATCAGCTAAACGATGACTTAGTTTAACGACCTCACTTGAGCCATGCAGTGAAATCGGGCTCAGTGATGAATTCACACATACAAATTATTAGCTACAGAAACAATATTATTTTAAATTTGGTTGTGGATACGAGCGTGGTACTTAGCTCGCATATAATGGCAACACAATAAGAACGAGCCGAAGTGCACCGAACTGGTATACATTTAAATGCAACACTATGACTTGAGAGCCCCCCGCTTGAAAAAGAATTACAATAAGGTCACCCTGCTGCATTTGGATTTTCTGACTTAGATGGAATAAGCTGACAACTAGCACCTTACTACAGTCTATCAGTCGTAAGAGTTGGCCTTATGCAGTGTCACCGGAGGCCACTCCCCAAAATCAGCCACTATTATAAATATTTCCCAACCACAACATTGACTTAAGGACCTAGTTGTATCAGTAGTAGGAAAGAAGCTCTGCTCATGACAATGTTTAAGGAAGGATGGTGACAAAAAAGGGGGGAGAAAAAGCCCATGGCAACAGACTATAGCATCCTCTAAGCTTGCGCTTTCGGTCCTTGCAAGCTCAAAACAAATAAAAAGCCCATTTCAGAGTTGTTGTAGTTACCTGCACCATCACTTCTCTATTCACACCACTCTTGACATTAAGATAATAGCCAAGCTATCAGCTTGAGGAAGATGATGTAGTGGCTGCGATCAAAATGACAAAGGCTAGCAGTATATATGATAATAACCCAAGGAAGAATCCACGTGTATGTCCCCTTGGAACATTACCCCACCAAGATATAGCAACACGAGTGCCTGTAACATAATCATGAAGCCGAAAGTACCCCTGGCAACATACGCTACCTTGTGACCTAAAATCAATAGCGTAGTTCCTAACAATTGAAAAAGCACTACGAGGTAAGGTGCATCCCAAGTGGCCTCAAGCTCACATCTTTAATCACCGTGAGCTCAATACCAAAACAAACCAAAGCTTGTATCAAAGTTATGCCTGCATTAGCCCACTTCAGGTTCTTAGCATTGGGATAATCACTGTTCTTTTGATTTGAAAGAAATAATATGGAGATTTTGCCTTCAGCAACAATATTAAGAGCCAAAGTGGCATCCTTGCTTTATAGAATATTATATAGAAAATATGCTTTGTCCAACTCATGATTGGTTATCTAGAGGCACCTTGATGCGGTCCACTGAGCATCCAATTCATGCTAAAATGGGGGGTAGAATCCATTGCCCGTCTAAGCAACCAAAATGTTGGCCAAAAACTTACAGCTCACGTGCAATCTATTCCTTGTAGCTTTCATGCAAACTGAAGACTCGCAGCTCTTGTGTGATCTGCTACTGACAATACCACTTAGGCACACCTAGTGCTAAAATGAACTAAGCCTCCAGAGCGAGCTCGGGCACACTTGGTGCTAAATACACTAAGCCTCCAGAGCGAGCTTGGGCTCATCAGGTGCTATAAGCACCAAGCCTCTAGAGCTACTAATAATACCACTTGAGCACACCTTGTACTAAATGCACTAAACCTCCAGAGCAAGCTCAGACACACCTGGTGCTATAAGCACTAAGCCTCCAGAGCTCTTGATACATGCTCGGGCACACCTGGTGCATTGCACACTAAGCCTCCAAAGCAAGCTCGGGCACACCTAGTGCTATAAGCACTAAGCCTCCAGAGCTCCTAATACTTGCTCGGGCACACCTGGTGCATTACGTACTAAGCCTCCAGAGCAAGCTTGGGTACACCTGGTGCAATACGCATTAAGCCTCTAGAGCTCATCTTTCGAAATAGGCATACCTAATTGCCCTCTTATCTAATCACTTTGACTAAATGAGCATTTAGCTCTACGTTCGATTAAGCGTGATATATAGAAATCAATGAAAAAGTTTGAATATTATCTCCTGCAACACCCGACAATCAATTATACATTCAGAATTCTAGAAAGATGATTTTTTCATTGCAGTCTTTTTCAATGAAGAGAAATCTTATGAAAGTTCAAAGGATAAGACTTAGAATTGTGTAAGTCTAAAATAACACTGCAGGACATAAGTGAAGACTTTTGTAAGCAAGTTTCAGCTCCCAGCCCGCACAGCACACTGAGAGCTAGAGGGCTAATGTTATAGGTATTTTTTGATACTATGTAAAATGTGAAATAGGTTAGCAAATTTAGGCCACTGAAGACCTCACAAAGGAGATCCAAGTCACAGCTCTCAACTAGCAGGTCACAGTCCTCAGCTAGTAGGTCATAGCTCTTAACTAGCAGGTCACAGTCCTTAACTAGCAGGTCGCAGCCCCCAGCTAGCAAGTTGTAGAAGAGAGCTCTAACACTTCCCTAGCTAATATCAACCTGTAAATTCAATCTACAAAAAGCAATCCAAGGGGCCCACCCGCAGAAAGCAACCTGCAATAGTTAACTTGCAGGAGTCCAAGATGTCTTTTATATTTATTACTTGATGTAATATACTTGTAGTTTATAAAATTATATTTGTACCCTTCCATGATTTTATAAATGGGGGGCTTGAATTGTTGTAAAAGGTGTGTGAAAAATACCAGTTGAGGCTATGCTAAATAAAGGAGTGAGCTTTGTAAAATACCTTCCTAAGAAAATAACATTCTATCGTGGACGTAGGAATCCAAATAAAGGATTCTAGCCGAACCACATTAAAAAATATCTATTGTCTATTCCATTTTCTTCTCCTTCCTTCTTCACTTTCTACGTTCATCTCGCACTTGTATACCCAAGTACAGTTTGAGGTTCATAAAACTATTTCTCGTTGGCTGAGATTTGGACTCTCCGTATGAACAAAATTTCACCATCAACAAATATCATTTGATATCATCCAATATTATATATCTATATTCTAAGTTATCTTGTTAAAAATTATAAATAACATTATTAGCATATGTTTATTTATGTTTTTTTATTATTCAACTATATATTTAGTAATTACATTATTATTATAAATTATACATATTTATATAATATTTTTATATACATAAATATAAATTATTTATATCAATTATAAATTATAAATTAAATAATTTAAATGAGCTCAATAAATAATTTATTATAACATTTGTTGACAACAAAATCCAGTCAACATCCAAACTATAGGTTGTGAGTATGTATATGAGCAAGGAAGAGAATGGAAAGAAGAACAGTGAACACTAGAAACTTTTTATCATGGTTCATCAAAAGTCAATCAGCCCCTATGTCTATGGTGGTTTTATATTGATTTTTTGTGATGGTTTCTCTCTTTAGTTCAATAGAGTTACAATATATAAGCTTTCTCACTCTTTTTTGATAGAGTTTTCGTATGTAATTTCTACTTAGTTATAATGATCTATCCCTCTCTTATTTATAGAAGCAAGGAAGGTTACAAGCATAATTTAACAAATAGCAAAACTATCATTTCTACTGTTATGGGTAATAAATGCTTAGCATTTCATTATCAAATTTTGGAGGTTGATGTATTGATTTTAGGGGATGACTTGTTAGTTGAGAGAATGTGCCTTTAGGTACTGACTAGACCTTGGTGTTCCATACCTAATGTTTGAGGCAGCTCGCTTGGTAGTTTGAGCTCACGTTGGGTGATTCATTGACTACAAGGGTTGATCTCGCACTTGGGTTCGAGCATGTCTCTAGGAATATGACTAAGGCAGTACGCTTTGCTTGGGGAGCTAGAGTCTATTCTCAATGAGCTAGAGTTTCTGTCTTGGTCTCATTTTGCATCTTGGGCTTGCAGTTGGCGAGCTAGCGCCTCTGCCAAGCAACCTTAATTGTTAGGTGATCTAGGCTCTTTCTGGTTGGACTTACTTCTTATTGAGCCTTGGCTAGCCCATTTTGCACTGTCCATAAAATACCCATAATATTAGCCCCTTAACTCTCAGTTCGCTTCATGGAATTGCTGGCACAGTCTTTGCTCGCAGTTTATAGTTTAATCAAGCCCTTCACTAGTAGTATGCCTTATAGTTAAAGTCTTTATTCATAGTCTGTTGTGTTGTCATTTTAGGCTTCCATCTTTTGCTTCATCTGCACCAGGCTATACCTCCTACTATACATGTTTTACAGTTGTTGGCACGATAGTCCTACTTTCTTCTAGACTATTTGATCAAGAATAGTTGAATTTTCTTTGGATTCTTTGGTCAAGCCAGGCTTGTTTATATAAGGCATAAGAAGCCTTTTTTCCTTCTCCAAAAGATGATATGATGGGTGCTTTAGTTAAGCCCCCCATGTTTCTGATGGCCTGGATCTTTGGTAGAGTTCTGCAAGCTGTGTATGGCCTGCTGAAATAGTTTCTCCTTAAGGATCCTAGGAATTTTTGTCATAGGAAACTTCTATGGACAATTCCTTTTTGAGGATCCTAGGAAGTTTTGTTACATTCCTCCATTCCTTCCCTATTTGGCATGCTAGATGATGTGACTTTTTCCCTTCGCTCTTTGGTTTTCTTGCATGGCAAGCCAATTCAGTCAATTTTTTAGCCTTCTTGCTCTACTAAGTAAACCATTTGGCTTTTCTAATCGCCCAAGAGTTGTAAGGCCAATGGAGGAGCTTTCAACTTGAGAGAAGGACAAGAAAGAGGAGCTAGAATGGTTTGGCTTGCTTGTTGACCTTCTGGCTTATTGGAATTCAGCCCTTCTAGCTATATTCTTTCGCCTCCTTGCATGGTGGCACCAGGTGTCTCCAGTCCTCCAAGTAGCTTGATAAAGCTGAAAGATGCTTTCCTTGCTCAGGAGGACTAAGGGAAATTTGAGCAACTAACCTACTTACCTCAAATGCTATTTCTCCCATTCCAAGTGCCTCGAGGATGCTCAAGTTGGAAAAAAAGCTGCAAGCTCAGGAGGAAGAGGGCGAGGAAGAAAAGCTGGAATGGTTCAGCTCCCTCATCGATCTTCCAGCTTATTGAAATTCCACTCTTCCTCAGTCAACTATAGGTTGTGTTTGATTTGTAGGCTCTAGCTCTTAAAAGGCCAATCCCTTCTGCTCACTATAATTGTAGACTTATTTCGATCATTGTACTTTAAAATTTCTTGTGTAAGCTCACCTTGTTGAAAGAGGTTTTGTGATGAAATGTTGCATTTTATTCTTGTTTTTCCTAAGCATGTCATATTAGTGACTTAATAGGTCATAGCTAGTAATGCCAATAAGTTCCTGCAAACCATCACTGAATAAACATTAGATCAAACAAGTGCCTGGTGGGTCAACCAACCTCAGATAATATAGATAAAATTTATTTGAATAGGCTTGAGTCAATAAATTAAGACTTTAAAAGGATATGTGCCATATTGAACAACCAATTAGTTGTATTAGCTCGTCTTAATCGGTAATGAATTTGAGCACTGGATTGTCTTTATTAGTCATAAGTTTGAGCACCAGAATGCTTGAGCACCAAGTTAGCACAAGATTAGATGCTTATGTAGGTTACACAGATGCGCCCTAACCCACACAAGAGTTTGGTGCCTAGGTAGGTTGCATGAATGACCCTTAACTAGCACTTCTTAGACGTAGGGTCTCGATAGGTTGCATAGATGTACCCTAACCCACATAAGAGTTTGGTGCCCAGGTAGGTTGCACAGATGCACCTCAGTTAGCACTTCTTGGATGCGAGGTCTTGGTAGGTCACACAGATGCGCCTTAATCCACACAAGAGTTTGGTGCCCAAATAGGTCACACAGATGTGCCTCAGCTGGCACTTCTTGGACATGGAATGGATTTGGAATTTTAGTCCATTGCTTATGATTTGCGATCTTATAAGCAGTTTGATACACCTTCATTGACTTTGCTTGCAGCTCTTGGGGTTTCCGCTACTATCCTATGAAATCATTTTTGCCTCAGTAATTATCTTTGCCTAGTTGGTGATAGCTCATAACTGGTGCTTGGTGAACCATCGGATCATGGGTATTTGATGAATTCCCAAATCCACTGGTAAGACTTTGCACTATAAATCACGAGGAGATCCTTTGCCCCTTTTCCATCTTCTTATTTGAAATTTAGAGCTCTCAGACTCTTTTTCTTCTCCATTAAGCCAGCATCCGCTCGTCTTTGTCTGCTATTGTATGCATTGTTCCAGCCTATCTACTTTATGATTCAAGTTTTTCTCTAGTTAAAGTGGTGAGTTCTCTCTCTTTAATTTGTGGTCTCTAAATGTTATTGTTTTATGGTTTGTGTGAGGCTTCTTTACATATGGTTAAAAAATCTAAATACTAGTTAAGGCTATCTGCTTGTGCATTTTCTTTGCATTTGGTCTAGTTTTCCTATTTGATTTATCAATAGGCTCTAGGGTTTTTGATTGCCATTTTGACTTCTTCATAAGCACTATGGGTTCTAGTGTCCCAATGGTTAAGTCTCCCTTAACTTCTAGAGCCTAGGCTTTAGATGTTGTGACCTAAGGCATGTGTGTGGCCCACCGTACAAGATATCACTAGCCTTAGTTTTCTCGGTATGCTCCACTTTTAGCGTCTTGATCACTCCTTGTTTCTTATGTAGATGGCAGCTCACAAATGCCAAGGTCACTGAATAGGGAGCGATGAGGAAATTGACTCTCCAACCCTAAGTGTGAAGTTGGTGTGACATGTTAGTGAAATGACCTCAAGGAGTGGTGAGATTGTTGGAGAGTTTAGTGCTCCTCCAGACCCTATCAAGAGCTCGGAGGCTGCTACAAGTTAGCAAGCTTCAGATCGTTTGATGTTCAGTCACAATGTTTTCCTCCATCTGCTTTTGCGAGCTCTAGACCACGATCTGGACATTTTGGCTCCCCAAAGGATGTCGTGTCATGGAGCCATCCTAGACCATCATGCTGTTTATCCACCCCGGAGATTCATCATCATTAGTTACCAGCACCTCGCTGCTAGTTTAGGTCTCTGGTTCACCCGTACATTGTTAATTTTTTAAATAAAGTCAAACTTTGCCCGTTGCAGCTCACCCTAAACTCCTATGCCCAGCTTGTTTCCTTAGCACTAATTTATCTAAGGGAAAATCTCTCACCGCCATCAACTAAGGTTCTATGCTACCTATATAGCATTAGGAGCATAGGCTTGTTGGATGGGATTTATTATCTTTTGGCTTGATCAACTGAGCACAAGAAAATCTTGCCACAGGATGACAACTAGGGCAAGTCTAATGTGGGAAATTACAAAACCCATTAGTTTTATATATCTTGTCTATCCCTGCATGACTTTAAAAATTTCAGTTTCTCCCTTATTCCTAGTGTGCGAGTCGAGGACATGTGAGTTTGATGACTTAATCATGTTTATTTCTTTGATTCTAATGTTTTCTATTTTTGCAGATAGAATTGACAAGAAGCCAACTCTTGGGGTTGAGAAGCTTGGGGTTTTGGATCAATTGATTACTCAAACGATCTCCATAACAACTTTCATTTTGGCAAGAGTCTTCTGTGCTCCCATAAGCTTAGTTCGACTATAGGTACTAAGCTTACTATAGAGATAGGAGTTCATTAGGTTAAGGAGATCAACCCAGCGAGTTTGAAGGATTACTAGAATATAATGAAGCTCATCCTTAGGAGGTTACCATCCAATCTTATCCTACTATTGAAAGCTAACCTTTGGCCTTAGCTATAACACCTTCATAAAAATCGATTCCTTCCTTGCACCACAAGGTGGTTGCCATAACTGAGGTCACTTCCCCTTTTGAACCCCCCGCCAAAAAATAAAAGAGGGATAAAGGGAAGAAGAAAGTTGTTGCCATTTAGAAGTGAGCGGTGCATAAAGTCATGGCTAAGGAGCAATTCATTGGATTCAGCTTGAAGATAGAGGAATACTTGAAATGCCTCCTAAATGATGCTGATAAACTCCTAGGGCAACAAGAAGGCCCACAAATTGGAGTTTGTGGACCACACACTTAAGGGGTTGGTGAGCTATTTATCTCATCATAACCTACTGGTAAGGTGGAACTTTTTATCCTAGTTTTTCTACCCTTCTCTTAGTCTAACTTAAGTATTTTGTTCTTCAAAACTAACTGGCACTGATGAAGTTGTACGAGGTGCTCCAAGCTCAAGTTGATCAGAAAGCAAGTCTAGTGGATGACCTGGCTGTGGTCACTATCGAAGTGTTGGAATTGAGGGAGAAAACTAAGGAAGCTAAAGCTATATTATCTCATGAAGTGGCAAATCTTGGGGACATTGCATTGAACCTTGGTAGAGTGGTTAACAACCTAAGAAAAGCAAGGATTGATCTAGACTTAGCTTTGGAATGGGTTGATCTGGCTATAAAGCAAGTTGAGATAGCTCAATAGTGAGCTAGGGTGGCAGACTAGTGAGATGGAGCTGTGGAGCAGCGAGTCAAGGTGGCCAGCAAAGTGGTCAATAAAGTTAAAGCAAAGACTACCTCATAAGTTGCAAAAATTGTAGAAAAGGTAGAGTCTAAAACTAGCTCCTCTTTCTTTTACACCTTGTGAGAGCAACATCCAAAGATGGATTTCTCCTTTTTTGGAAAGGAAGCCCTTGAGGCCATCAAATGCTTCAAGAAGAGGGTAGCCAATGTCAAGTCTTCCAAGAAAGGGACAAACTTTAGTGTTAAAGTTCCTTCCACTGAGGGTGCCATTGAAAGGAAGAGTGATTCTTAGGTTGTGGAAGTTGTTGGAGACCAAGTGGCAGACGTCCTGCTGCTTGTCCTGCTGACCCTTTGCCCCAAAAGGGCTCAGTCTCTTAGGCTATGACTTTTTGTAACTTTGTATTACATTTTAGACTTTGTATAAATTTACTTCATTGTGGAGCACATTGAATGAACTTCTATAATGTTTTTACTTGTCTTTTCTTAGTTTCCATACTTGAACACAGGACTTAACAAATTTATGTGGAAACAAGCATGTACTAGGCTGTGTTTAAGCTAACATTCCTTATATGGTACATTGTTTGCTTCTCAACAAGACTTTATTAAGATTTTTATTCATGAATCAACAAGTACAGAGATAAAAAATTCAAAAAAAATCACATAAGTACTTTCACTTATTTCTGAGTAATTTTTACAAGATTAGGGTCTTTATTGATTGGAGAAGATGCTTGACATTCCAAGCTCAAGGATATTCTATCCCATCCATGTCCGGCAAGTGATAAGCCCCATTGTTAATCACTTTCTAAATGAGATACGGACCCTCCCAGTTCAGTCTAAGGCCCCTTCACTAGTTTTGTATGCTCCCGGAAGGATAAGATGCAGAACAAGGTTAGTAGGCTTATAGCTCCGAGCTAAAACCTTCCGGTTATAGTTCCTCGTGACCTACTGTTGGTAGGTCATGACCCTAAGATGAGCTCTTTCCCTTGTCTTTTCTATAAGATACAAATTCATGGTGAGTAGTTAGTTGTTGTCTTCTAGATTGAAAGTAATCCTTCATTGTGATGCTACCTCAAGTTCTACTGGGATCATTACTTCAGACCCATATACCATTAAGAAGGGAGTCTCTCCTATAATGCTATAAGTTTTGGTTCTGTAGGCCCAGAGTACTTTCTATAGTTTATCTGCCCATGCTCCCTTCTTGGCCTTTAACTTCATCTTCAAGATTCGCTTAATGATCTTGTTGACAACTTCAACTTATCCATTGACTTATAGATGGTCATGACTGAAAAGCTTTTCATGATTTTGAGGTTGTTGTGGAACTTGATGAACTGCTCACTATTAAATTAGGTCCCATTGTCGTCACAATCTACTAGGGGACTCTAAATCTATAAATGATATTGCTTTATACAAATCTCTCGATCTTTACAAAAGAGATCACTACGAACTCCTTTGCCTCTACCCATTTGGTAAAGTAATCTACAGCCATTACTACATGTTTGTAATTTTTGTGAGCTATAAGAAGTAGTCCAATTAAGTCCATGCCCTAGATCGCAAAAGGCCATGGACTAAACATTAGCTACAGGTAGGCTAGTGGGGCTCACGAGATCTTTATGAATCTTTGGCATTTATCACATCTTTTGACGAGATCGATAGTGTCCTGCTTCATCGTGGGCTAATAAAATCCTTGTCGAATAGCTTTTTAGGCAAGACACAGCCTCCCAGTCATTGCCATCAATGCATATTAAAAGCAGGGCTATAAACCCCCTTTTATACAACATATCATCCTAGATGCAATATATGGCCACCCAAGCTCGCAATTGCCATGCTTCTATGTTCTCTACTTCCTCTTGCATAGGCTTGATGAACTCCACAATGAAGCCTACTAGAGCTTGTCCTTTAATCATCAATTTAGGCTTATATTGAGCGTCAAACTAGGCTAGTTCAATTACCCATTTGAGTAAATGACCTGAAGCATTCATCTTCTGCAAAACTTGTTTAAGAGGGAACTGCATAAGCACCTCTATGTTATGTGCTTGAAAATAGGGTTGTAGCTTTCTTGATGCAACCACCAGGCAACAGGCAAGTGTCTCCATGGGTGAATACCTTGTCTCAGTGTCTGATAACACAAAATTTGACACATTTATTTGTCCTCATACTTAGCATTTTAAGGTCCAAAATTGCTTAATTCTAACTATGTTAAGATGCATTTATGTTGTGATGTCAATTGGATTCATTTTATAAAATTCAAAATCATTGGCCATTTTGAGCAGTTTCTGTAATTTGGCTATATCTGGAGCTATACTTATCCAATTGATGTGATTCTTTTTTGGCAGGAAATCTAAGAGATATAGCTACAACTTTCATGAAGACTAAAAAAGCTGAATCACATAATTGGTTGTCCAAAATTGGAGCTCAAATCAAAATTAGAATACTATCTTAGCCCTGTCCAGGTAGCCTGACCTCCAAACATTCAATAGACCATAACTTGAGCCAGACAGGTCCAATTAAGGTGAAACAAAGCTCAAATGGAAGCTAACACATAAAGGCACAATTCATATGAAGCCTTCCTAAGCTGAAGAGATCAAATTAGGCATCAAAACTAAGCTACAAATGAAGGGTAGAAGGCTAATAAAATGGGCTAATGTAGAACTAGACTTTCTTGGCCCCAATTGACATGAGCTTGAGCCCAATTGCAACACCTTTTACTCTAGCCTGCAACTAGCCAGCTGGAGACCTGAAAGAGAGGAGGAAAAGGAGAGAAATAAATATGCATTGAGCCCCCAACATACAATGGCAGAGGCTGCCCACTAGACTAGCCATCATGCCTACATACCTATGCAACTAGCTTCTCTTCTTTGGACCCAGACAAAACCATTTAGCTAAGTCTTTTGCTTAAGTTTTCATTCAATTTTTAGACTGTTTTTAGGGTAGTTTTTTAGGTAGAGAGCAAGCTTTTGCTCTCCCTCTTTTTTGTATTTTTCCTGCCTCCATGGAAGGCTAACTACTGTAACCAATCCAAGGGGCTGCAACTTGAAAGATTAATGCCAAGATCCTAGTATTTATTTCTTACATTCAATTGTTATCCATTTATTCTCCTTCTTCTCTATTTTAATTATGAAATCTGAATGGAATGGCTTCATGATGTTTACATTTTAGTAAGATTATGGCTTCATGATCTAATGTAGAAGAGAAAAGTAGAAACCAAGCAATGCATTGAGCTTTTGATGTGTTTGCTTCTTGGTTGAATCTTGACTGCTTAGGATAGGTTCATTAATCATT
>JANHAO010020169.1:0-12944 GCA_026873985.1 Saraca asoca | reverse complement strand
TGAATGAATACTTAGTGATCAAGGATGCATTAATCTCAAGCTTAGTTGATTTCCTTGGGCTGGTTAGTTTACTTTCTTTTATTTTTGTTTCTGCATGTTAGTGTAGCTGTTAGTATAGTTTCTGCCAACCCCCCTTATTTTCATCTCCTAATCTGATTGATATCATCACTAAAATGATCCAAGGGCTTGACTCAGTATTGCCTATACTACAAGTAGTTTAGGTAGCTCAGTTTATAAATTTCTTTAGGTAGCTCGGTTTATAAATTTCTATCTTCGAACATTGTTTCCTAGACAAGTGAATATCATGAGACAAAAGTAAGAACCCTTTCTTAGATCCATCCATACTAGACCTTTCTAGCATTTTATCTATGTATATGGATTGGGAAATAACATTTTAGATCTATCCTTACAGATCTTTATACCTAGAATGTAGCTTGTTTCTCCTAAATCCTTCATGGAAAATGTTTTGGACATCCATAACTTGACAAATTGTAACATAGGAATGTCATTTCTTATGAGTGATATGTCATCTACATATAGTGATAGGAATATGATTGCATTCCTAGTGACCTTTTTGTACACATATGGTTCATCAACATGCTTGATGAAGTCAAATGATTTGACTACTTCATTAAAATGGATGTTTCAACTCTGTGAAGCTTGCTTTAGTCCATATATGGACCTTTATAATTTGCATACCTTGTGGGATTTAGTCATAGAGACAAAGCCCTCATGTTGTATTATATATACATCTTCTTTCAAGTTTCCATTAAGGAAAGTTATTTTAACATCTATTTGTCAAATCTCATAGTCATGGTATGCAGTTATTGCAAGTAAAATCTTAATGAATTTCAACATGGCAACTGATAAAAAGGTTTCCTCATATTCAATACCTTGTGCTTGCCTATAACCTTTTTGTTATAAACCTAGCCTTGTAGGTTTGTACTTTACCATCTGCATCTATCTTTCTTTTAAAGCTCCACTTACACTTAATGGGTTTTATTCTTTCAAGTGTAATGACCAAGTCCCATACTTGGTTGTCATGCATTGAATCCATTTCAAATTTCATGGCTTTTTGCCACTTCAATGAGTCAATATTTGATATTGCTTTTTAGTAACTAGTATATTTATTGTCTTGAGCAATTGTTACGTCATTCTCTTGTGTTAGGAGAAAACTATATTTTTTAGGTTCATGGTGTTCCCTACTAGATCTCCAAAGTACGGGTGTACTTTGAGCTTGATTACTTATCTTAATCTTTTGAGATACTTAATTAGACTCATCCTCAATCATGTGATCTATGTTATTTTGTGGTTCTTAAACCTCTTCAAGTTCTACTTAACCCCCACTAGCCTTTTCAAGGATAAACTCTTATTTCAAAAAGGTAGTGTTTGTTAAGACAAAGACTTTTTACTTAACAAGATGTTAAAAGTAGTAACCTCATATTTCCTTAAGTATCTTATAAATAAGCATTTATCACTTTTTAATCATAGATTGTTTGTGATGATTTGCTTTGCATAAGCGAAACATCCTCAAATCTTCAAATGTTAAAGACTTGGCTTCTTCCCAAACTATAGCTCGTATAGTCTCTTATCAATAGATTTTGATAGGACTTAGTTAAGGATGTATTTAGCCCTAGAAAGAGATTGGCAAAGTTGCAAAGCTCATCATGGACCGTACCATGTCAAGCAAAATATGGTTCCTCCTTTTTGAAACATCATTCATTTCTAGCATTGCAAGTAGAGTCCATTGTGACAAAATCTCAAGCTCCTTTAGATAATCCATGAATTCTTGACTTAAATATTCTCCACCTTGATTGGATTTAAGTGTCTTGATGCTTTTCTCAATTTGTCTTTCTACTTCACTTTGGAATTGTTTAAACTTTTCAAAGGCTTTAGACTTGTACTTTATCAAATAACATACTCATATCTAGAACAGTCATAGATTAAGGTGATGAAGTAGGAATATGCACCTTTTGCTATAGTAGTCATTGGACCACATACATCTATGTATCAACTATAGCATTTCTTTGGCATGCTCATCTTTTCCGCTAAAGATTTTCTTACTCATTTTTCCAATGAGAGATGATTCACAGTTCCTTATGATTCATAATCATATAGATCTAAGTATCCATCTTTATGTAACTTTGTGATTCTAGTTTCATTAATATGACCAAGTCTATAATACCAAAGATAGGATGGATTTATGGATTCATTAAAATTTGGCTTTTTATTTCTGATAGTTAAGATCTTTTATCTTAATTCTAGCATATTCAATCTATTTTGCCACTACTATAAAACATGTTGTCATATGAAAAAGATCAACTCTTATTTTTAAAAGTAAAAGTAAATCCTTTTTAGTCTAAACAAAAAAAAGAAATAATATTCTTATAAATTGAAGAAATATAATAACAATTATTTAATTCTAAAATTAAGCTTGTATGCAATTTTAATAGGTAAATGCCTATGTTAATAACAACTTTACCCCATTTTTGATGTACAAGTCCACTACACCTTTTTATAGTTTTCTATTATTTCTTTGTTTCTATATATCATTACAAATGTATGAGCCACAATTGGTATTTGAGACTTAAGAATCAACTGAATAGTAAGACAGTTTTATTTCTATTACAAGGACATTTTGCCTAAAGTATAAGCTTATGTAAGCTTCTTTGCTTCACGGTCTCAAGAAAAGCTTTATAATTTTGCCTCCTATGACTTTCTACTCCATAATGATAGTAGATACCTTTGGAAGCATTCTTTTTTCCCTTCTTCTGTACATCTCCTTTAAATTTCTTAGCCTTAGTCTTAAACTTTTTCTTAGGCTTCTTTTTCTTTTCCTTTTTTGGGCTTAGAAGATGTACTAACCATCAATACAGGTTATCCTTTCTGGAAAGTCATTTCAACAATCTCAAGTATAATGAGTAACTTTACAAGAGAGAATTTTATCTTATTTATAAAAAAAATTCATGACAAACTACTCATATGATTTAGGAAGGGAATGTAATATGATGTTTATTGCATGGTCATTATCAATGGTCGAGTTAGGTTAATCTCTTTATAAGCCCAATCATCTGCAATATATGAGTTGCAACAGATGATTATCCGACCATCTTGCAATTAACCAATTCATGAGATACCTAATGTTGTAAGTATTTTTGGGTTTATACAAATGGGTTGATAAAAGCCTAAATGAATAGGTCCAATTAATAAGGACCCAGCTTATCCAGGATTGAGGTAACTGGACTAAGGCATTAAGTCGTCGAATGCAAACTCAGGTCACTGGTCAATAAAGGACAAAGTAGCAACCTCAGGTTATTGAGGATGAAGCCTAGCCCACAGCTTGAAACATGCTTTCCCAGCTATCAATTCAGGAAAATTCATTCAGTTTCCTATTTTTATGGAAATCCATTAGTATCTGTTATGTAATTGTAATCAATTCATGATTCTTTTCTATTATTGAGTATATCCAAATTGTAACTCTCCAACCATTATAAAAGGGGATGAAATCATTGTATAGAAGAATCATACAAGAAAGAAAAAACAAATACTCAGCAAAAAAGACTGAAAAATAAAATAACCGTAGACGTAAGCATTGCACTCAGTTGAACCACATTAAAAACCTCTTGGTGTCTCTCTGTTCTTCTTCTTCTTTTTCTTTTTCTTCTTTCTCTCTCTCTTTCTTACACTCATTGCAATTTGGGGTTCTGGACTTAGGTTGACCAAATTCACATGTCAACATTTTGGTGCTAGAAGGAGGGCCATAAACTGTATTCTCCTTGATTTTTTGTCCAATTACGATGGCTAGAGGAAGAACCACTAAGAGTTCAGATGCTGCAATTGACCAGCCTGACGGTTGTATGGAGCAATAGAGGGACCCAATTCTTCCTATGGTAGGTACTTCCGCTATCCTTGCTACAGGTGTTATTGTTGGCATACCCCAACGGCCCTTTGCTAGCTTGCTATTATTGCTCCTGAAGCTGATAGAGTACAAGTGTGACACCAGTGTCAGGAAGCACTTAAGAACATGGTAAGAGAGTTGGCTGAGGCACTTATGGCATTAACTAAGGCATAAGTTCAAGGCATGCAAAAATAGGTTGAAGTCGCTATGTAGAGAGAAGTACACTAGCAGCCACGGGGAAGAGCTCAAGAGGAAAGACTAATAAGAGAAGTACTTTAATGTGCTTATTTAGTTTACTTTTCCAACTTACGATCAAGATTGGAAGTCTGTCGAGCTCAAGAGGATGATAATGGAGATAATTAGTGACGTAGGGGTTCGCATCGAGTTAGAGGCTTGAACAGGACTAGTTAGGGACATATTTCAGATCAATACTCACTGGGCCTCTGGCACAGGAGAAGGCATAGAACCTCATATCGCCACTCCCACGATTGGAGAAGGAGCCAGTGATCTTCCAGCCACCAATTTGGAGCATAGAACTAGATGGTAGAAGAGCTATTTTAGAAGGTACAACAATTAGAAGAATGCCCTCGGGCTCAGGATTGTTGACATTATTATGAGAGATGGACACCATTTACTAGGGAGATTAAGATAGAGCCTCTCCTTCATAAGTTCAAGATTTCCACTATCTTGTAATACAATAGGGATAGTGACTTATACGACCACCTAGATGCATTCAATGTACAGATAGATATTCAAACAACCAACTCTCTGGTCAAGTGCTGTGTCTTCTTAGCCATTCTTAGGGATATACCTTGAACATGGTTCAGGAATCTCAAATCTCATAGCATTGACATTTAGGAGGAATGCCAGATGAGATTTATCAACCAATATAAGGCATTAAGAAGATAGCTCACAGCATCTTACCACCTTGCAATAGTCTTTTGGCAAAAGAATGAATCACTGAAAGATTACATCACCCAGTTTAGACGTGAGGTTAGCAACGTAGAGAATCCCCCAGATGAGAGTATCTTGACAGTGATCTCAGCGGGACTCCGCAAGGATAGAAGGTTGTATGAAAGTATATATAAGTCTCCAGTGAGGGACCTGGGTGAGTTCTATGAATGAGTTGCCAAAAATATCAGCTGGGAGGAAACCTTTGGCCTTAAGAAGTTTAATCAGAAGGACGAGGCAAATAGCTCTAATCAGAATAAAAAGAGAAGCAATAGTGGGAATGACAAAGAGAGTCAAAAGGATGGCTCGGATAATCAAGTTGCAAAGAAGGCCACTAATGAGTGACTTCAGTGTCAAGGTCACCATGATAGCTATAAAGTCGTATCAAACACTCAAGATAGGATATTTGCAATGGAGAAGGACAGGAAGGACTTCGGGAAGCTAACCCCATAAGGACTCCTAACAGGTACAAAGATAAAGACAAGTTTTGTACCTATCACAATAAAGTTAGGCACAATACTTTGGATTACCGGGCACTCAAAGATATAATTGAGGGTATCATCAAAAGAGGTCACTTGGGAGACTATGTGGTGTGACCTATGGGACAACGACCTCAGTAGCCCCAGCAACCAGTACAACAGCAGCCCAATGCTTCTGATTCTATAATGTTATTCAGAAATTAATAAAAATATCCAAGTTTTTCCTTAAATTCTTATGTCTATGTTTATTAATTTTTGATAAATTTTTAGCAAAGTATTATATAGGAAGGTCTGAGTTTGGGACTACAAAATTGGTGATCTCGCGCTGCGCTTTATTCTTCCTGAAGCTCGCAAGGCTAGTGGTGGGACACTAGGTCTGAACTGGGAGGACAAATACATCATCAAGGAAAACTTGGGAAACAAAGCCTATTTATTAACATATGAATGGAGCTGAAGCTCCACAAGCTTAGAATGCTGAACATCTACTTACCCTTTTAATGCTAAAGCAAGCACTCACCCTTCTAATCCAGAAATGAGCAATCGTTTTTCTAATTTGGAAGCGAGCACTTGCCCTTCTAATCTAGAAGTGAGCCATCACTTTTCTAATCCAAAAGCAAGCACTCGTCCTTCTAATCCAAAAGTGAGCAATTGCCCTTCTAATCTTGAAGCGAGCACTTACCCTTATAATTTAGAAGCGAGCAATCACCTTTCTAATCCAGAAGAGGCATTTAACTTGATAAAGTCATGGTTTGCCAGCTGAGGCGGACCTACTGGGCAATCAAATTGCTAGCTAAGGTGCATTCATGCAACCTACTGGGTACTCAACTTGTGCTAGCTGAGGCATATTCATGCAACCTACTGGGCACTCAACTTGTGCTAGTTGAGGTGTATTTATGCGACTTACTGGGCATTCAACTTGACAAAGTAATGGTTTACTAGTTGAAGCGTGACCTACTAGGCAATCAAATTGCTAGCTGAGGTGTGACCTATTGGGCACTCGACTCGTGCTAGCTGATGCGTATTCATATGACCTACTAAGCACTCGAATCGTGCTAGCTGGTTCATGGAACCTATTAGGCATTTGACTTATGCTAGCTGAGGCACATTCATGCAACCTACTGGGCATTCAGCTTAACATATTTATAAAGTCATGGTTTGCTAGCTGAGGCTCATTCACGTCAATATTTTGAATTATTGTCTATGACTTACTGAGTATTCAACTTGGCATAAATCTAAGCATTTAACTTGGCAAGAAAATCATAAAGAAGTTCATCAAAAGCCTCGAGGTGAATGTATATATGAAAATTCAAGAAATAAAACTCAGAATTATAGAAATCTAAATGATGGCATGACAGATCACAATCATTGGCTTTTATTAGTAAACTGCAACTCCTAGTCTGTAGATCACATTGAGAGCTAGGGGCTAATATTGTAGGTATTTTTGGGTTCATACAAATGGGCTGGTAAAAGCCCAAATTAACAGGTCCAGTTGATAACGACCCAGCTCATCATGGATTTAGGTCACTGGACTAAGGCATCAAGTCACTGAATACAAACTTAGGTTGCTAGTCAACAGCAACCTTAGGTCATTAAGAATGAAGCCTAGCCCGTAGCTTAAACCATGCCTTCCCAGCCATCAATTTAGGGAAATCCGTTTAGTTTCCTATTTTAATGGAAATCCATTATTATCCATTATGCAATCATAATCAATTTATGATTCTTTTCTGTTATTGAAATATATCCAAATTGTAACTCCCCAGCCATTATAAAAGGGGATAAAATCATTATACAAAATAATCATACAAGAAAAAAATAACAAATACTCAGCAAAAAAGATCGAGAAATAAAATAACAGTAGACGTAAGCATTGCACTCTACTGAACCACATTAAAAATCTCCTAGTGTCTCCTTGTTCTTCTTCTTCTTTCTCACTTTCTCTCTTGCTTTCTCTTACACTTAAATTACAGTTTAGGGTTCTAGAATTAGGTTGACTAAATTCACATGTCAACACCCAGTATCTCTTAATATGAGTATGCTTTTTGTATAACTTTGACAAATGTAGAATCATCCCAAAGCATGCCATTTTGTGAGTCTTTTTCAAATTTTTCAGCCTTAGTTCTAAACTTCTTCTTGAGCTTAGAAGATGTACTAACCATCAGTATAGGTTATCCCTTCTTGAAAGTCATGTAAATAATTTTAAATATAATGAGCAACTCTATAAGAGATACCTTTATCTTATTTATGAAGAAATTCATGACAAACTTCCTATATGACTTAAGGAAAGGAATGCAGTATAATGTTTATTGCATGATCATTATCAGTCACATGGTTGAGTTGGGCCAATCTCTCTATAAGTCCAATAATCTTTAGTACATGAGTTGCAACAGATGATCCCTTAACCATCTTCCAATTGAACAGTTCAGGAGATATCTAGTATCTCTTAATATGAGCATGCCTTTTGTATAACTCTGACAAATATAGAATCATCTTAGAAAGGGTCATATTTTCATCCTACTTTTGAAGTTTATGAGACATTGAAGTCAGCATCACACATGCTACTTATTCAACATTTTCCTTATGTTTCTTATGAGCATCAAAGCCAAAACTTGCATACTCATTCGAACCTTTAGATGAAGCTACAAGATGATCCTTCTAAGGATGTAGGCTATCTTTTCTTGTTTAAATTCAATTTTCAAGTTTCGTAACCAGTCCACATAATTTAGGTTGGTTAGCCTATTGTCTGTTAGTATGTTTCTTAAGGAAATGTTATTTGTCATTTTAACAGCCTTCAATGAGAATAGAGTGGATTAATATCTAAGTGTAATGTTCAATTTTATATGGACTTTAATAAAATAAACTCCTACTATTTTCTTCAATTCTAATAACCTTTTGTCTTATAATCAAATTATCACTTTAGATGATAATCTTGGTGAATTAGGATCCAGATTTAATTTATTTGATCTTGATGGAGGCCAAGGAAACCAAATAAATTAGACTAAGTAGACAATTCAACTTGTTAATTACATTTCGATGTAACTGTAATTATTATGTTGACAACTCTTGTCATTTATTATCTATCACATTAAATATTATTAACAACAGTTTATTTATAATGTTCAAAGTGAAACTTAATCAAGCCCAAACACTGAATAATTATGACAGGGGCCATCCAAACTCTACATGTTTGTTAAGTTAAAACCATCAAACAAGAACATCACTTATGTTCAATAACAATAACATGATTGATGTAGTATAACCTTCATGAAGGCCAACAAGTTATCATAAAATCAATCTCTGATTATAATTGTTTTGATGGGTGATTATTAATCATATTCTTAATATGTAACTTAAATTAGTGAAGAATCTTTTAATTAGTTTAAGCCTTAACTATTTAAAGGTCTCATGTATGCCATGCATACATTTACTAGTCTATGTCATACATACATCAACTATCCTATGTCATACATACATCATATTTATATCATAGTATAAATCATATGCATGCATAATATATATAAGATGATTATGGAGCAATTTAAAATTATTTCCCTTGAGCCATAAAAAGGGAAAGCTCTATGGACTGCACCTCATCTCCACAAGTCATACACCATCAAGCTTTAGGTGTCTTTGTCTTCAACAACTTCTAAAATAAAATAAAATTCTCTAATTCTATCATATGTAACTAATTACATCATATCGATGAAACCTTTAGTTACATTTAAGGGAAGTGAGATGTAAAGAGAATTTTACATTCAGAAGTTGAAAAAAGGCAGGATACGTAGGCCCAGTTTAATAAAATACCTAATAATAGAGCATACATTCATAAATGCATTTGGTCCATAATCAATTTTTTCATGCATTCAAGTATATATCAAACATATAAAACAAGAAATCATAGAACATTAACTATTTACTTCAAATTATGGTCATGCATATTTCAAGTTATTTGATTAACTTTTAATTCAAGTGAGTTAATTAATATAATTCCAACATTAAAACATCATAATCAATTGATTTTAGAAATTAATTTTAATTAATTTCAAAATCAATCAATTAGTTAAATCCATCATACTTTCCAAAACTTTAGAATTACATAAATAAATAAATTCCAAAATTATTTCTAATCAATTTGTAATCATATTCAAATTAGATCCAAAGTTAAGGAAAGTTTCCACAATTACAAAAACACAATTTAGGTAGGTATTTCTCAAAATTGATTGTAATTGTAATTAATTTCCTAAATTGTATTTATGTAATTAAGGCATGAGCTGATTAGTTGTCATCACAACCAATCAAGGTGATCAGGAATTCATCTAACCATGGTTGGCTAGTTTAGCTAGTAGGCTGCTATAGCAATTAGCTAACTCTTTTTTGGTGTATTTTTTCGTCTAATGTGTAGATACAATCTATAATGGTTTTGAAAAATTTTTAAAAGAAAAATTATGCTTTTTGAATAAAATTTTTTGATCATATGGAACCAAATTACAACATGCACATAATCTTAATTATCACCATAACAATCAAATTTTTAATCAAGAATTAAAAGAAAACAACATGGGTCTTGATACCATTGTTGGCAAAAATTGATCAAAAGTATCAAGTATGTGTAGCAAAATTTTAAAATTTTCCCCTAAACCAAGATCATGTTGTTTACAAATTAATTCATCAAGTTTTGTATAATTCAAATAAACTTAAATAGCAATGATTTGAATTATACCTTTCCAAGAGTTGTTCTTGGAATCATAGTTTTCAAATTTGAATTTGATCTCCAATCACTTCTACGAACAAGCCTTGTGATCAAGTCTTCCAAATTATCTTTGGGCAGCTCTTTTAGATTTGATCTTCAATACTAATGGTGACCCATACAAACTAATTTGATTCAAAGTCTTCACCAATATTTATATAATAAGTAAAATAGGAAAATTAACTATTTAACTTAAGAGGTGCTACCTCTCCAAGTAATCACAAATTCACTTGGTTAAGATTAGTGTTTGAAAGCAAAGAGGAGAAGAGAGATCACATTGGGAAAGGTTTGGTGTACAACATAAGTGCTAGTGTTTTCACACTTGTGTGTGTTGTTATAGTAGGGTTGGTATCTTTCCTCTTTAAATAAAAAAGATTAGAGCACAAGAGTGGGGAGTAAGCATGAGTAGCGCATAAGCTAGAGTTTTTCTTGCTTGTGCCATCCACTTCTCCAAATGGTTGGGTTACATAGCTAGGGTTAATACTCTAAGCTTGTGTGTTGCCTTCTTAGCCTAAACAATTCATACTTTTTACTTGGGCCAAAATGAGTCTAAACTCACTAACCTTTTGTGTCTCATAAGCTTAAACTATGAGTCCAAACTCATAAACTCTTTTATGCAAGAACTCTCAAATTGTTGTAATCCATTAATTAAAACAACTTTCTAAGTGAGGAACTATTCTTCCACTTATGATTTCCTCCAAAGTTAATATAAATATTTTTACAGCATTTAAATATCAACATTGGAGATTAGAATTATTAAATCATTAATTAATTGACACTTCTAATTATATTATACTACTTAATTAATCATTTCAAATATTCAAGATGTTTACCAATTCAACACTTTCAAAACATTTTACATTCTAATTTTTTCTTTGGCTTTGGATCAAAGAAATCCTATTGTGTGTGATCTACCCATTAGGTTTTCATGCAAGTTGATAATAAATTTATTTACAAGCTTCTACAAGCTTAATTGAATTAAAACTCTTTTTAATTCAAACACAATTTTCCTAAATTATTCAAATAAATTCAAAGATTATGATTGGTTTCAGACAAAGAATAGATTTGTGGAAATCAAAATCTTTTATGACAAGGTGTTAGTGTGTAATTTAATCCCTTCATCTTTTAATATATAAATTAGACTTAGGATATAGTTCAAGTGTCAACCTTAATTTAAATGTCCAATTATAGTCATATGTTTAACTATGCATTATCTCACAATTGATTATAAATAAAACTTCTTTTATATATTTATCAGTACATAGGCTTATGATTTTTATCATAACACAAGTGTCAAAATATCTTTTGAATATCTTTCCTTGTTATCAAGTAGCACAAATTCTCTCTTGATCAATAACTATTTTCATGTATTTTGGAGTATACCCAATAATTATTTGTATCTACTTTTAAGAGTGAAAGTTTAGAATAATATCAAAGTATGTAATTTCATATATAAGGTATTGCGTTGATGTCAAGTTTAATAATCACTTACGCCACCTTTCACATAAGAAGTATATTGACACATGGTAATATTCCATATGGTTTCTCATGGTGGTTAATCCAATCATATTTTCAATAACATATACTCATATGTCTTATATAGATATCAACATATCATAGTGTATGAGATCATTGCATACTTCTACAAGAATGTGATATAACATATGCTAGTTTACTCATGAATTATTGATACCTTGTTGTCTCAATAATTCAACCACCATAGATATTTAAAAATACAATTATATATACAAATTATCTTATAATTACAACCCTAATTGTAATTGACTTATACACAATTATATTTCAAGAACTTTATCTAACATAGTATTTATATGTATATATCAAAACATATATATATATATATATATTAAAACTAAATTGATAAATAAGTCAAAACATCATGTTTACCAAATATGCTAAGGTATATATATATATATATATATATGCTATTACAACTAATTGTCTCTAGAATATGTATACTAATAGGTTATTGAGTTATATCGTGTGGACTTTTTGTAAAATCATAAAACAATTACAAAGGTTAAATTAACTCAAAACTAAGAAATAAAACATGTTTACTTACTTAGCATCAATCTTGAAATTTTCCCCAATGAAATGTAACAAAAATTCTTACTTGAAATAGGGAAGCCATGGTTAATACAAGAATAAGGAAGCTTTCCATTAAAGATATGAAGATCATTGAGTTATAGGTGTGTATGCTTTTTGTAAAACTGTAAAACAATTACCAAGGGCAAATGAACTGAAAACACAAGAAAGAGAAGATTCTTGACATTGCCAAAAACTTCTATGAAGCCTTGAAAAATAGCAAAATTTCTTAGAAATTATCACTAATGAAATGCAACAAAAGTTCTTACCCAAAACATTGTTAATATATAGGTCATTGAGTTAAAAGGCTTGACTTTTTTGTAAAATCATAAAACAGTTACAAATTTTTATCAACTTGAAAAGCTTCTTGTCCAAATATGTGTTATGGGCCGATAGCTCTCTATCTGAAATCATGAGGCACATGATGCCAACTTTTGGCCAATATGCCAGCTTTCCAATAAATTTGAGCCACATTTGAATAGATAATTAGGGCATTGAAGATTTTGTCACTCATACAACAACAATCCAATGCACAACATGTTTGTAAGCCGATATGAGCATGTAGTCAAAACATTAGCATATACTGAGTCTTAAAGAATGTGCTACATAAGAAGCCTCTAGTGCATATCAAAAAGGGACTTTTTAAAAATAAGAAAAGGGACATGTCACGACCCAAACCCGAGGTCCGTGACCGGCGTAGAAGGTCACCATCAGGAATTCCTTTCCTTCAGGAAACCCCTACAAGCCTTAACATACACATGACATA
>JANHAO010020168.1:0-12953 GCA_026873985.1 Saraca asoca | reverse complement strand
TTAAGATGAAAAAAATATATTTAATATTATTTACAACTTTATCATTAATGAAAATAGGTATTTTTCTTATTTTTGAAAAAAATTTAAAAACAGCTATATACAAAAATAAGGGAAAACACCATTTTACTATTTCCTGAAAACTATTTTTTAATTACACTTTTAGAAAACAGTTTTTGAAAAACAGTTTTTGAAAAAAGGTTGTCAAATAGATTTTTTTGTTTTTGCAGAACAGAAAAATAAAAAAACTGTTTTTAAAAACAAAAAAACTCCTTCTCAAACAAGGCCTATATTTTTCTAATTTAAGAGATTTTAGAAGACTTTTTAAATATACAAATAATAAGAATGTAAGTCATTTCTTAATAATCTATTCATTTCATTTTATTTATCCTTTTTTCTTTCTTGTTGCCTTCCTTTTCTTCCCCTTTAACTTCGGAACATATGATATTAGTCTAGACCACATGTATATATCATTACAAATTTTTAAAGAAGTTAGTAAATTAAGAAGCATTTTATAGTGAAATAATTTATCATTCTCAAATTTTTGTTTACCCAAAAAATGACTAGTTATTATAAATAGCATGTTAATTTTATATATTACCATTATTATTATATATATTAATCCTACAATGTGTAGAATTTTTCAACAAACTCAAAAAAAGAAAAAAGAAAAAAGAGGAAGGCCTTGGGAGCTTGTGGCCTCTAGTTTAATTTGTCCGTCCGCATGCAACTTTATGCCTTTTACTAAAGCTCCCTTCACAATTGTAGATTTTATAACTTTGAGATGTTACAAGCACATAGTTAAAATTTAAAAGTAAAAACACCATGGACGTGGCTCGAGATATGGTCGACAAACTGCGGTCAAGTTTAGAATGCCAAATGCCAATAATACTCTCTTCTTTTTCCTTATAATGCTTTCTAGACTAGCCATGGAGGAGGCAAGAAGGATTGTGTTAAAGGGTCAAGAATATATGATAATAAGGTTGGACATTTACACAAATGAAGTGCGTTGAACCATTAGTTGTGCTTACACTATTGCATGGCTAAATTTAGCAAGAACAAATGCACACCACTCTTTATGCGTTAACGTTTACTTGCGTGAGAAATCACCTTAAGGTTGATCGATATCAAGCCAATCGAGAAGAAAGAAATCACCTTATGGTTAATCTGAGTGGCAAACAAAATTAAGCATTGAAGTTAGTGACACTACCAAATTCAGATTTCTTATTAGTTGGGTTGATGTTAATCTCAGTGGCAAACAACGTTACATTCATAAATAGCTCTGCTTCCATTTCGTATTAGTTGGGTTGGATTTTATGAAGCATTTCAACAATAAAATTATCAATGTACCAGATTGATAAAAGACGTGTACAATTCTTTCAAGAAAATGAATGTATCTGAGTCTGAAAACTTTCCATCAATTAAAGAATGGGAAATATGTATAGAACTCCCTTTCACCTTTTAACGTGGTCGAATTTTGCTACTATAAGTCACCCATCTAATTAATTATTTTATTTAATTATGTAATTTGTTATACAAATATTAAAATATTATTGTACATTGACTTGTTATACTGATTTATCACTTAATTTTGCCTATGTTTAAAAATTTCACAGATCTTAATTAGTTAAATACTAAATCTGAAAAAGTAAAAATAAACTAAAATCCATATAAAAAAGATAACCTGACAAATTATATTTAATGATATTATATTTGATTAAAAATTTATAATAATATTACTTAATTAAATGAAACAATTAATTAGGTGAATAAAGAGAGTTAAGTTTAAGATTTTGTATAAATTAAAATATTAACTTCAAATTTTTAAAATTGAGAGGAGAAAATTTAATTACTTCAAAATTAAAGGGAAAGAGTATTTATGCAATTTTTCTCAAAGACTTTGTACCGTCAAAATTGTGTACATGAGAATATTACACACACACACATATATATATATATATATTTTTTTATGGCCATAACTTCCCCTCTCTGACAGTGGAAATTAAAGAGGCCTCTATGGTCATTTTCAAGGGCTGCGTTTTAGGTTAAACTCTAGACAGAACAAGCAAGTACAATGAACACCATTGGACATAGAATAATAGAATCTTAACAGTTAAAAACAACCACAAAGGAAGGTTTTTTGTGCAACTTGCATGGTATCTCAAACAATATCTACGCAAATGAAGGCTGCTGAAAAGACCAGCGCACATGACGGGGGAATTTGAATCTGATGTCCTGCATATATTGTCGTTCTATTGATTCCTTCTGTCGTCAGACAAAACCCTTTTCTAAGTAAACTCCATATTGATTGAATCGAGAGATTCTTAGCATTGAGTGTGTTTAGTGGGTGAGATTCATAGTTGCAACTAAGAAATGGTGGTCTAATTTAATGTATTAAGTCAATAAGGAGAGAGGCATTTCATTATTCATTGAATATTAATGTATTATTTCTCTTTTAATTAATAATATATTCTTCTTCTAATTATACTAATTCATACAATTAAAATATACTGCATGAAACCAAGAGTTCCTATGATTAAACCTATCAAATCAAAGGAATCTAGCTTATACGGTAGGTTACTACATTGGATCCTTAAAGAATCCGTTCTTAGCAGATTTGCGGCTACTGAAATTACCACAACCACTAATCACCATTTCTCAGTAAATAAAGTCATCACGAACTACATAACCTACAATACAACAAAGGGTGTTATTTACAGCCTTTCTCTTGCTTTTACAAGCACTCATTTAACTGTTTTGGTGGTGGGATGTTAAAATAAAGGAAGTTGTATGTCTTTGGCTTGCATGTGCCGTAGGTTGCTGCTGGTGGTGGGAGCTCGTCTGGAGGCTTTGTCTGTATTTATTAAGAAAAGTGCTCCATTGGTTCTTTCCTGTGTTGCTTTTTAATTTTGGCCAACTGTATCAATAATTCTTTTAGGGTTAAAAATAGGAGAACCATTCATTTTTATTGGGAAAAGAAAAATGAAAACTTTTGTTTCTTAATGAAAAAAAGGGGGCAGCTTTTGGTATTTTTTCTTTTTATATTTCTCCGTACATAAGTTGTTTAAAGAGCACATGATCAGTAATTGGTTTGCCATTAAAGGCAAAAAAAAAAAAAAAGTTTATCAATTTCTGTAAATCACTTTGTTTGTTATAACATTCATAATTTATGGAGAATTAATTTTGCGGAGTAGCCCATCTGTGCATATATGCAATTTTAAAGAAAAGTAACGCATCAATGTTCTCAATGTAAGTAAAACTTTTTAATTATAAAGGGAGATAGTTACAACGCTTAAGGTATAGCTTCAACTTCACGTTGAGTTCCCATCCTCTCAACACACCGTTAATATCAATAATAGACTGGTTGTTTACCAAGGTAAACATAAATTTAGTGTGTTTTTTTTTTTTTTTTAAAAAAAGGGTTTGTTACTTACCGTGCTTTGTTTCTCACTTAAGTAACAAATTTTCTGAATTTGCTGATCTAGTATATGCATCTTCCCTTAAACCCTAGAGTCCAACGTTTCTCTCTTCTTTACACTCTTTGAACATTAGAAGTAACAAAAACTGAGATTTACTATGAATACTTAATAAAAAAGGGTATTTCTAACAGTTAAAATCACTTTTATTGACAGTTCCAAACCATCACCATATCTTATTTTAACGTCTCTCTAACCGCCGCAATTTCAAGTGCCACAAATAGCATTGTGATGGTTTGCAAGCAATCACCGAAATGATCGCTGGTAGGTCTAGCATTTGATGGCGGTGATGCAATGGCAATTATATAACCGCCACTAATGGTGACCTAATGGCTGTTTCTAACCATCACTGTGTACTCATGTTAGTGGCGTTTAATTGTAACTGCCGGCAATTAATCGTCACCAAATCTATAATTTTTTTTTTGTAATGAAGGATATATAGATGAAAAAAAAAAAGAATTTAACATAAAATTAACGTTTTAAATAAGCACATAATGATGATATACACTAATCCGTTATTATGATCAAGCCTCATTGATAGATGAATTCATTTTGAGTTACTTTTGAAAATATTTAAATTAAATTGATGATAAAAAATTTTCAAGTATCAAGATGAGACATTGTATAATTTTTGCGACTAAAGATTAATTTACTTTATTCCTATGTATTTTAATTCTTTTAACATAAGAAACTAGGTTACAAGCCTAGATTATACGACTCCTTTAGTATGTGCTCAATAAATTATTGCTTGTGTGCAACCATATAAAAATTATTAGATCATAACATTCTGGTCAAGGTTCATCGATCACTGGGTATTTTAAAACCTCTTAAAATTATTTAATTCGGAAGTATGCAAGGTTTTTATAGAGAAAAATGAAGTACTATTCATGGAAAATATAACCACGCTTATGGCCTGCAAACACATAATGTAAGGAAAAAGAAATTCTGTATAGATATTCTTTTTGTTTTTTTACATGAAATAATTCTTATATTATTAATTAGTGAATAAATTAAGTTAAAGTATGAAAAGAAGTACTTTAATTTACATTTTATACGAACAATGTTCCATTTTATTTTGCATCACAAAAAGCATAAAGTGAGTAAATTACTTGCATGGTCTAGCATGCAATAATACATTACATACAATCTCCAGTACTACTGCAGAAAAGAAACTGAGGACATTATTATACTTACACATGCATGCAGCTGCATACACAACAGTTTTGGGACATAAACAATACTTATTTACATGACATGAAATTTAGTCCCCAGAAAATTCTAAGCTGAATTTCTGTGCTTCAAATGTCTGATCAATTTTTGTTTTCAAGCATATGGCCAACACCAGGACTGTGACCTGGGTTTGTAGGTCTAAAATCGTTCTTGGACTCTTGAGTGACGTAATGTTCAAAATCTGGACTGTGAACTGCCACCTTGGAGTTCATATCTTTATCCTGACCCGCAAATTTTCTATGACCAACACCAGGACTGTTTCCTGGTGTTGTCGGTCGAAAAGCATCAGTGTTTCCGGCACCTGATGGACCTCCAGAAGCAGCAACTTTGTAGTCTGGTTTTTCAGGGGTTTCAAGTTTCTTTTCTGGTGAAGAAGGAACATTAATGTTAGGTCTAAATGAGGAATCTTCATTCACTGTCTTTATCTGCCTTACATGAGTTAAAAGAAACCCATGGCAGGCTATCAGTACCAAGAAAAAGGCACAGTATTTGAGCATGGGTTGAAATTGAACCATAACTAGAGATTAGAGAAGCAAGGGAATTGAAAGGGTTTGATTTGAGTAGAAAAAGAAAAGATCAAAGGAAATGTAATTAGCTATCTTAGTGGAATAGAGGCTAATGCGAATCGGGATGATATGAGAAGTTCTGGATCGTCAGGTATTTATAATCTAAATTTGCAACAGACTATACCCTGTTAAGATTCTAACTTCCAATTATGCCATTAACACAATATATGTGCAGCGCATGCGCTTTGAATGTGGACCGTTTATAACTTATGCAAGTCAAGTACCTTTTAATTATGTTGGTTTTGGTCTGATTATGCAAAATTTCATCATACAGTTGAAGTGAATTTTCTTTACAAGAAGACAAAGACATATTTGAAACATAAAATATAGATATTATAGAATATTACTAGTAATCCAATCTTATGCTTATATGATATCTTTTGTAGAGAAAATTTACTCCGGAAATGACAAATAATGTCTCCTTATAATTTAAGGAATATGTTCTGTTCCGTATATTAATAGGGTTTGATTGGTTCATTATTTATTTCTTATTTCTTTTGATATCTCTTTTGATCCTCACCTCTTCTTCTCTTGTATTATAGCTTTATTTCTAGGAGATTTGATAGTATCTGATCATAGTTAGAACATTCAGAAGCACACTATAATCATTTGTTGAATACCTTACTGTTGAAGGGCTAGTTTGAGGGCCGAAGCATGAAGCTTAATTAATCCTCCATTATTGTATAATAACATAATGACTCAAATGCTACAGGAAAAAAGCTTTATATATTCTTCAACTTTTGAAGGGCATGAGAGGGTGGCTAATTAAAGACTTGGAGAATTTGTTTTTGACAAACTTAATACGAAGAATATGATGTGTGCTGATAAAGAATAGTTGGTCGATTGGCGCTTTACCAAAAAAAATGGACCCCAAAAGATTGGGATTCTCCTGTGTACCTCACCTTCTCCACTTAGAGAGCTATATATTGTATAATATATAATAGTGAATGGCGTCTGTTCAAACTTCAACCTTAGAAATCTTTTAATTAATTTTGTAGACAAAATCAAGTGAAACACATCTGGCTAGCTTTGCTCTCAAGTTTCAAATATATCACTTTGTTTACGGCATGCTAAGTGCTAACTTTCAAATGCGGTTGAATAATTGCGCAGCCTCCAACTCAAAGGTAAAGAGAGAATATTCCTAGTTTTTCCGTATTTATATTGGATTTGGCATTCCAGTGCATAATTATTTGATCACCACCGAACAAAGCTGTGTACTGGTAGGACCAAATCACGAATTTGGTAGTTGGAACTGCATTTTCTGTCTTTCTTCTTCATCAACCGTCCAAAGCAAAACCCTATTATATCATAGATATGGCATAGTGCTTGTGGATGGGATATCTAAATTTCATATCGTTGCCTCTGCTTCAGACTTTAAACTTTTCAACCTAGTGGAATTTGTGCGAGTTTGGTATTGGGAAAACAATCAAATAACCACTTATATTACAAAGTTATGATATAGATAGTATGAGTGAAAGACTAATTGTGATATATGAAGTTGTTCGAGTAAAAAAATCTTTGATTAGACATCTATTATATTACGTACTTTAAATGTAATTAAGAAACTCCACTGTGATGTACTCTACATGCTAGGTTGCTCATATGAATGAAAATACCAACACTAATTGAAAAAAATACGCCAAATAAATAGACACCAAATTTTGAATTTGTTTCAAGAAACTCTAAGTCTTATAAGCAAGAACATGATGAGCTATTACGTCCAGTTCAACAGGTTTAAAACTTACAAAAGGAAAACTAATTTCATAAGTGCACCCTAGTGTTACGGGGCAGTAGCTCTCTAGTTGAAACTTTGCGGTGCATGTCGTCACTCTTGACTGATATGTCAGCCTTCCAATAATTTGAACCACATTTATATAGATAATTAGGATATCGTGGAATATGTAAAACATGTCCGAAGGCAATATAAACAAATAAATCGGAATAATCGAATAACTGAGTCTCAAGAACAACTCACATAAGTAGCCTCTAAGGCACAATGGGCACAAACAAATGGACAATCGAATAAGAAGAGTGACAACTTTATTTTATTGATATATATCTCATTACCTAGATTAGAGTGTGTAGAGAAGACTCCAAGTCAACACACTATTTTAGATCCCTAAACTAAGTTCTAACGAGTCCCGAAAGAGCACCCAACAGGGCCCCAAGATGTCGTTGACCAAGCGCCCGACAAGCTATTAATACTTCCCCCCTAAAAAGCATTATGAGCAAAAGGTCAAATAATAGGAGTAGACATATTTTTTATGAATTGACATAAGGCCTTTTTTAATAACTCTAGATAAAGATTTTATGCAATTTTATATGGATGCAAAGATAAAAATGCAAGGAACATGACCATGTATTTTTTGACTAGTAGTGGACAAGCAGACTCCACCAAGGGGAAAAATCGGAAAAATAGTATACAAGTCAAATTGCTCCCAAATTTGAGTCACAAAGCCTCTATACAATGCTTGATTTTTCTATAAAGTTTTGTATCAAATCGAAAATATATGCCCCTTTAAATCATTTACAAGGTTAACTTGTGACACTTAATTATATTATAAGATAAAACAAACTACACTCAAAGAGAGGGGTGAATTAGTTGTTTTGAAAATTTTTACAATTTTTAGTATTCTTTTTGAAAATTTCTTAATTTTGGAAAGTCATGAGATGATTTTGATTAAAAAAAATCTAAAATAGTTTGATAAAGATGTTTGCATATAAGAAATAATAAATCAAAGCACTTGTGAAAGTAATTCATTTAACTATACATAAATAATGTTTTAATGAGCACATACATATAAGGAAATCATTTCTTTTAAGCATACAAACATCTAGGCAATATGATAAACAATGGAGTACAAAATACTCAATAAATTTTAATAATAAAAAATAGAGTATCTCACAATCTCAATTATCAATAAGAGCAAAAATAAATATCATAATATTAATTGTTGAAAAATAAAAAAGTGGGGATAGAGAAGTTCAAACACAGATTTATAGTGGTTCCCTTTTAGAAAAATATTTCTAAGGTATACATCCACTTTCAAGCTTTCAACCAAATTTGAATCTACTAAATAAAATCAATTCCTCCAAGTTTAAATAGGCACAAGGAGAAGCTCATATAGTGACTACTCAACCATAATTAAAAAACCCTTTGAAAAGCTCAACCACTCACCTAAAAAGTGAAAACAAAGAGCTCAATCATTCTTTCTACCCTAAGTATATCTCACTTTAGAAAACCTAATAGTGTTTGAAAATTTATGATAGAAGTTAAAAGAAATCTAAAGTTCAAATTACAAGTTAAAGATCAATATGTATGGGTTCACTCAAATTTAACTTAGATTGAAGAAATTAGATAATGAATTGAGGCATAAATGGAAGAGAATGTTTGCCTCTAGAAATTAGGTTTTTTGTTGTTGAAGAAATGTGTGGAGAGGGTATTTATATAAAGAGATCACAGTACACATTAAGATGATCATTATTTCAAAATTTAACCCTTGTGATCAAGATCATGAATTCAAAATTTGAATTGCAATTAAAACCATGATTAGAATCACGAAGATCTAGTTTAATACCTTCTGATTTGAATCACACAAATATAATGTAACACTTGATTTGAATTGCATTGTTTTGCAAACTCTTTGACACCTTTGTGAGGCTTGCTATTAGAATCATGAAAATATAGTGTAAATCCTGATTGGAATCACAAAATTTCAGAAACTCTTTGGCACTTGCTTTGTTGTGGGAATCATGATTACAAACATAGCTCAAAAGTATCGATTCGAATCATAGGACTACATTTTGAAAAACAAACTTTTTATATTCAATTCAAAATCATTTCAAAGCTTATATTTCAATCCAAAAATATAATTCCAAGTCTAAGGAATTTAAAAAACCATTTAAGAATAAATTAGAATATCTTTGATGAAAAGTTTCAAATGCAAAACATATTTTTAAGTTTAAACAATTTGATAAATCATTTAAGAATATCTTGGAAGGTTTATATTGAAAATATTTTAGAAGCTTTTAAAATATTTTAAAATTTATACTTCAATCTAAAAACATATTTTTAAATTTAAACAATTTGATAAATCATGTAAGAATATTTTGGAATGTTTTTGTTGAAAATATTTCAAAAGCTTTTTTGAGCAAAACCTTGAAGGAGACCTTCCAAAAGTAATTCAAAAAATGAGTTAAATCCTAATAAACCTATACCTTTACATTTAAACTGAAGCAATGCCTAAACGAATATTTCATTAATTGAAACCAATACCAACTAAGAAAACATGATAGAGCAAGAACTTATAAAATAAGATTCAATTCTGAATCATGAAAAATTCTATTTAAGAAGAAAGTTTAAGTCTAAAAGAAAAGATCTATACCTAAAGTTCTTAGGCTTATTAAAACATCCAAGCTTTCAAAGCTACACTCTTCTAAGTTTTCAAAACTTGGAACAATTTTACTTTCTTACCTTTCTTCTAGAGAAGAGCAAGACAATAATTATAGATGCTTCACTCCAATGCTGACTCTCTTTTCTTTGGACAATCCTATAAAATAAATAAAAACTTTGTAATTCGTATAATTAATCCAATATAATTTATCATAATACATGGTTCAAATATATAACTAAACAAATAGCACAAGAGTATCCATTATAATTTAATCATATTTATTCATTAATCATAGCATAACACGTTTATTAATACTTGTAAATGATATAGTATAAAGTACACTGTATATAATATTACGCAAGGATATGTATTGCTATTGAACACATATGTATATTATATATATATATGTTCATTATTTGTCAGTTGTTATCATCAAAACTAATTATGTAAAGCCTTGGGGCTAACATATACTAATTATATTAAGAGTTAGTTTGGTTCATACAAGAAGTAAGTCCTTACGAAAAATTGAACTTCTCAGGAATTAAATTCTCTTGTAAAATTCTTAAAAAATATTTAGGGTTGTTTAATTGATAATGGAAATTAAATGTTTTTGAAGGAATTTTTTTTTATTTAGGAAAAGGTAGACAAGCAACTTGTCATATTTTGTGGGAAATAAAACTACTTTTCCAATTTTACCAATTAATGATTAAATCAAATAACACATTCATACATTACTTTTCAAAAAATTAGGCTTCTCATATAATTTTTTGTCATCCAAATAACTTTAATTATTATTACAATAGTATTGTTGAAAATCACAGCCTATTGATCCTAGGAAAGGAAGATATTCTCTATTCAGTTGCTAATAATAAAGAGAGGTCGTGTTATTTATTGAAAAGAAAAATAAATACGCTCCACATTATCATTTTAAATATATAAATGATACAATAATGGCATATAATGTTACAGTTGACGCACCATGTTTGAAGGTAGAGAAAAGGTGTTGAGATTAGTAAAGGAATGGTTTGCACGGGAGCAAAGATTTGACCGAGCGCCATTAGTATCAGGATACTGATGATGCTAGAGATTCGCCTTACCTTTTTTGAAATATGAATGAAATATTATATTACATTATGTTGACCCAGGAAATCTGGAATGGCATTGTGACATTTAAATAAGTTTGTGTGGTCTGACCATTTTCTAGCGTTTGGTCTTTGTCTGCTTCTTTCTTCATTTTCGAAGTTTGGCCATTGACTTTCTTTCTTTTAAGGTATCCAGCGCACTAATTCAAGCTATTATGGTCGGCAAAAATTTCCTTAATTAACCCACCCTGTACCACTTAATTTCCATAATTGGCATACTGTTTCTTTCCTTTAACTTTATATATAAAGATATTAATATTTGTTGCTAAACCAATGACCTTTCATTTCTTAGAAAAAAGGAAAAGAAAAGGCCAAATAAGGGATTCGAATCAAGAAAATAAAAAAAAAGAAGGAAAGATCTCTTCGTCATTAAAAATTAGATATTTTCATCCTTAGCAAATAAACTAATGATTGTTTGGGAATAAGGGAAATGGAGGGGAGGGAAGGGGAAGAATAATATAAGTTCATCTTTTTCACTTTTACACTCCAATATTTTTGGTTTTTGACAACACTAAACTCTGTAACACTTAAAAATTATTGTCTATAATTAGAATAGACAACAAGTTTTTTTTTATAATTACCTTTGTTTTTAATTTTAAGCAACAATCACTTAAAACTGTTGCGAAAAATATAATATGCATAACTTTTTTAAGTGTTGCAAAATTTGATTAACAGGCAACACTTAAATTATGTTGCCAAATAAATTTTTTTTACAATAATTTTATAATATTAATTAATGCTTTAAATTGATTTTATAAGTTTGCCTTTTTACTCTCCTGCCATTATTTCCCTATTCCCCCTCTGCTCCCTCTGCTTTTCTATCTCCCGCCAAGCTGCTCCTTTTGCTCCTTTTGCTTTTGCTGCTTCTATTGCTTCTACTTTTGCTTCTACTGTTTTTGCTTTTGCTTCTACTTATGCTTTTACTACTTTTACTTTTACTGCTTTTGCCTTTGCTTCTGCTCCTTCTACTTCTGCTTTTACTTGTTGAGTTCTCCGATGTTTCTTTAGCTAGCAATCCAGCCCATGCCGAAAAATATCAAGGTAAGTGTTTTATTTTATATTTGATTTAATCTTTTATTTTGTGAACTTTATTTTGATATAGCTGAGAGAGTGTCATTGGGCTTTCATGATTTTCAATGAAATTAGAACCTATAAACATACAAATTGATGATGTTTGATTTGATGAAATTAGATGAGATAGGGATAGATGTGCTTATAAGCATGAATCTGCTTATAGATGAGGCAAGGGTTATTAAGATTCAGACTATGAATCGATTCAGGAATTGATTCGTATATGAGTTTCATGAACCTTCGATAAAAAATTATCGAAGAAGCTTCTTATGAATCAATTCATTAGGAGCTGTCTTTGAAAATTTTTTACCGAAGGTCTAGAAACCTTTGTGAATCGATTCAGGAATCGATTCTGTATGGATGATTCGATTCCTGAATCAATTTGAAGACAAGTTTTTTTAGAACTCAATGCATTTGATGATTTGATGTGATTATTTTGTCTTGTTACTTGATTTTTTTTCTTAGTAGACTAAAATATATGGAGAAGGATTGGATGGATTTACAGAGGCATAGCAAAGAGTACATTGATAATGTTAAATTTTTCTTAGATTATGCTTTCACTAAAGGAAAACCACAAGGAGGTGAGATTTCATGCCCTTGTACTATTTATGTTAATGGCAAAAGGGAAAAGAGAGATATAGTGTATGGTTATTTGACATGCCATGGATTTGTTGAGGAGTACGAAGAATGGTATAATTATGGAGAGGGTGTGACCTTAATGGATTTTGATGGTGACATGTATGATGAAGATGACTATTATGATGACATTAATGGACTGTTAAATGATATATTTAGAGATGTGGCACAAGCAGGAGGAGTTTATAAAGGCCTTAATGAAGATGCAAAGAAATTCTTTAACTTGGTTGAGGATGCAAAACAAGAATTATACTTGGGCTATAAAAACTTCTTAACATTATCGTTTACTATTCGATTGTATTTGTTGAAATGTCTCCGTGCATGGAGCAATGCATCATTCACTGCCCTCTTAGAGCTATTGAAAGAAGCTATTCCTCATTTGAATATTCCTTTGTCATTCAATAAAACAAAAGCTATGATTAAGGACTTGGGTCTTGACTA